>JARQOD010004494.1:0-54459 GCA_033576555.1 Oophaga sylvatica
TGATCCACACGGCCAGACAACTGTGCAAACTCCATTGAGAAAAAAAAAATCTTCCTCAGCACCCAGAGAAAAAGAGGGAAAAAATGCAACAAACAGAGAAAAAAAAAAATTCTGACAACTTTCTTTTTTCTTTTACTATTTTTCCCTTCTGTTGAGTACCATATAATTTTCAGTTTGGCCGGTGATACTGTTATGATTTGGTAGCTGAGGAGAGCAGGCAAAAACGGTAATACACCAGAGAGGTTGGTGTTACGTTTAGGTAGCTGAGGAGTGCAGGAAAAAAGGCAATACACCAGAGCAGTTGGAATCTATGAGATTGCAGTACCCTGACTAACCACCACAACTAGAGGCAGCCGTGGAGCGTTCCTACGTTGGTCCTAGACGCCTCGTCACAGCCTGAGAAACTAACTACACCTAAAGATAGAAATAGGAAAGCTATCTGCCCCGGAGCAGAACCCCAAAGATAATAGAAAGCCCCCAAACATGTAATGGCGGTTAGACAAGATGAAATACTGACACAGAAAGAAAATAGTATGAGCAAACGCTGGGGCCCAAACTAACTAAATAGAAAAGGATAGGAAGGGTACTTACTGCAATCCCAGAAAACCCTGAAAAGCACCAACACTACTAATTTCAAAAACACCTGAGATCACACGACCTCTACCACCTAAATTAGTTTTCTGGTGTAACAAAATCAAAACAGCAGCCACTGAAAAAACTGGAAAAAGCAAAAGTACAAACATCAGTGACTGAACAAAACTGAGAGGGCAGAAGCCCCGGAGGGGACCCAGAAGGCCCCCACAGAAGTGCAGGAAAAAATGCAAAAATATAGCACAAACACAAAAGAAGAAAATGTCTTATCTGTTAGCAGGAGATGCAGACATGACACAGCAGGCTACAAGGGAAACTGGAATAAAGGATTCAGACCAGAACAATTGATCACCGGCAACCCTGATGGGAAGGTGACTCCCTTCTATAAGACCAGTCAGTAACACCTGATTCCCAGTCCTCACAATCTTCACTGGACAGACTAGCACCGCTAGTAACCACCAGAGGGAGCCTCTGCTCAGAACTCATCTCAAACCCATTCACAACAGTACCCCCCTTGAGGAGGGGTCACCGAACCCTCATTTGAGCAACCAGGTCGGTCAGGATGAGCTCCATGATATGCACGGATAAGTCTCCTAGCATGGATGTCCGAAGCAAACACCCAAGAATTGTCTTCCTGACCATAACCTCTCCATTTAACCAAATACTGGAGTTTCCGTCTAGAAAAACGAGAATCTAATATTTTCTCAACCACATACTCCAGATTGCCCTCAACCAAAACAGGGTCAGGAGGCACAGCAGCAGGAACCACTGGCTCAACAAACCTCTTCAACAAGGACTTGTGGAACACGTTATGGATCTTAAATGTCCCTGGAAGAAGCAAACGAAAAGAAACAGGATTAATAATCTCCATGATCTTATAAGGTCCAATGAACCTAGGCTTAAATTTAGGAGATGCTACTCTCATAGGAATATTCTTTGAGGACAACCAGACCAAGTCCCCCACTTTAAACCGAGGACCATCAGTCCTATGCCGGTTAGCAAACCGCTGGGCCCTCTCCTGAGAGAGGGACAACCTCTCCACCACCTGGTCCCAAATCTGCTGCATACGCTCCACAACAGAGTCAACACCTGGACAGACAGAAGCCTCCGTCTGTCCTGAAGAAAATCGAGGGTGAAACCCAGAATTACAGAAAAATGGAGACATCAAAGTGGCAGAGCTAGCCCTATTATTAAGAGCAAACTCAGCCAAAGGCAAAAAAGAGACCCAGTCATCCTGATCAGCAGACACAAAGCATCTTAGATAAGTCTCCAATGTCTGGTTTGTTCTCTCAGTTTGACCATTGGTCTGAGGATGAAATGCCGAGGAGAAAGACAATTGAACACCCAGTTTAGAACAAAAAGTCCTCCAAAATCTGGAAACAAACTGGACTCCTCTGTCAGACACAATGTTCTCAGGAATGCCGTGTAAACGAACCACGTGCTGAATGAACAACGGCACCAATTCAGAGGAGGAAGGCAACTTAGGTAATGGCACAAGATGTATCATTTTGGAAAACCTATCACAAATTACCCAGATGGTGGTCATTCTCTGAGAAACAGGAAGGTCGGAAATGAAATCCATAGAGATATGGGTTCCAATGCGGAACAATGAATCTCAGACATCACACTCTTTTTCCACTGGTCCGGGACAAACAATTTTCCAACAGGGCAGCACTCGGGCCTATCCTCCTGACACCCCTCCAGAGCAAGTCTCAAATTGGGCGAGATGGCGGAAAGAACTACACCCTCTTTCAAAATAACAGAAGGATCAGATAACTCAGGAGAGTCCGCAAGGAAACTCCTTGAAAGGGCATCCGCCTTAACATTCTTAGTGCCAGGAAGAAAGGAAACCACAAAATTAAAACGTGTGAAAAACAAGGCCCATCTGGCCTGTCTAGGATTGAGTCGCTTGGCAGATTCCAGATAGACCAGATTCTTATGGTCCGTAAGGACCACCACCTGATGTTTGGCTCCCTCCAGCCAATGTCTCCACTCTTCAAAAGCCCACTTCATGGCCAACAACTCCCGATTACCCACGTCATAATTACGTTCAGTTGGAGAAAATTTTCGAGAGAAAAAGGCACAAGGGTTACTTTTAGAGGTCTCTGGATCTTTTTGGGACAAAACGGCACCTGCCCCAATTTCAGAGGCATCAACCTCCACCTGAAATGGCAGAGAAACATCAGGCTGCCGTAGAACAGGAGCAGAAGTGAATCTCTGCTTAAGTTCCTGAAATGCAGAGACTGCCTCAGGAGGCCAATTCACCACATCAGAACCCTTTCTGGTCAAATCAGTTAATGGTTTAACAATAACCGAGAAATTACCAATAAATTTACGATAAAAATTGGCAAAACCCAAAAATCTCTGAAGAGCCTTTAATGAAGTAGGTTGGACCCAATCACAGATGGCCTGAACCTTGACTGGGTCCATTTCAATAACAGATGGGGACAAAATGAATCCCAGAAATGAGATCCTCTGTACGCCAAAAAGACACTTTGATCCCTTCACATACAGAGCATTCTCTCTCAAAATCTGGAATACAGTTCGAACATGTTTCACATGAGAGTCCCAGTCATTAGAAAAAATCAAGATATCATCCAAATAAACAATCAGAAATTTGTCCACAAAATCCCTGAAAATGTCATTCATGAAGGACTGGAAGACAGAAGGAGCATTAGTGAGCCCAAAGGGCATCACCAGGTACTCAAAATGCCCTTCAGGGGTATTGAATGCCGTCTTCCATTCATCCCCGTGCTTAATGCAAATAAGGTTATACGCCCCCCTGAGGTCAAGCTTGGTAAACCAAGTAGCGTTTTTCACCCTGGAAAACAGGTCAGAAATCAAGGGTAACGGGTATTGATATTTCACAGTAATATTGTTCAAGAGACGATAATCAATACACGGCCTTAATGAACCATCCTTTTTGGCCACAAAGAAAAAACCGGCACCTAAGGGTGAAGAGGATGGTCTGATATGACCCTTCTCCAATGATTCCTTGATATAAGACCGCATAGCGTCATGTTCAGGTACAGACAAGTTAAAAAGGCGACCTTTAGGGAATTTACTACCCGGCACTAATTCAATAGCGCAGTCATAGCTCCTATGGGGAGGCAAGGATGCAGATTTACTTTCGCTAAACACATCAGAAAAATCAATCAAAAAGTCAGGAACATCCTGAGCCTGGGGGGAGGCAGAAAAAACAGGAGTGTTGGTATTAACACATTGGCAGCCCCAACTGGTTACAGACACAGATTTCCAATCCAAAACAGGATTATGAGACTGTAACCAAGGAAAACCCAGCACGATAATGTCATGCAGATTATACAGAACCAAAAATTTGCAGCACTCCTGGTGATCAGGTTCAACCCTCATTATCACCTGAGTAGAAAACTGGGGTTTATTCTCAGCCAAAGGGGTAGAATCGATCCCCAGTAGGGGAATAGACTTCTGTAGGGGTATCAAGGGAAATCCACAACGTTTAGCAAAATCATAATCCATCAGGTTAATAGCTTCTCCAGAATCAACGAAAGCCTGAGCAGAAAATGAGGACAGAGAGCATATCAGAGTGACAGTTAACAAAAACTTAGTCTGAACACCACCCAAGACAACTGAGCGTGCAAAACGTCTTCCCCGCTTAGGGCAGACTGAAATAGCATGAGAGGCATCACCACAGTAGAAACATAACTCATTGCGCTTTCGAAACTCATGACGCTGTGCCCCAGACACCACTCTATCACACTGCATGGGTTCAGAAGCTGGTTCACAAGGCAACACCATTCCACGCATACTTCTCCGCTCACGCAAACGTCTGTCAATTTGAATCGCTAATGACATAGAATCATTGAGACCAGAGGGGACAGGGAATCCCACCATAACATCCTTTACATTATCTGACAGACCCTTCCGGAAAAGGGCTGCCAAAGCGTCGTCATTCCATTTGGTCAGGACTGCCCACCTACGGAATCTCTGACAGTATAACTCAGCGTCCTCAAGCCCCTGATTTAATGCCAACAAGGCTTTTTCAGCTTGATCAGTGACATTAGGCTCATCGTACAATAACCCCAAGGCCTGAAAAAATGCATCAACATCACTCAAACAGGATCCCCAGGTATCAGGGAAAAAGCCCAATCCTGAGGATCGCCGCGCAGGAGAGAGATGATAATTTTAACCTGCTGCGCTGCGTTCCCTGAGGACTTAGATTTTAAGGCAAAAAACAATTTACAATTATTTTTGAAATTCTGAAACTTAGCTCGATCCCCTAAAAACAAATCTGGCATGGGAATCCTAGGTTCCACAACAGGCAACCCAGCAAGATAGATAGCAATACTCCGAACCTCAGTGGCAAGCTGATCCACACGGCCAGACAACTGTGCAAACTCCATTGAGAAAAAAGATCCTCCCCAGCACCCAGAGATACAGAGGGAAAAAAAAAATGCAACAAACAGAAAAATATCTCTGACAACTCTGACAACCTTTTTTCTTTCACAATATTTTTTCCCTTCTGTGAGTACCATACAATTTTCAATTTTTAGGCCAGTGATACTGTTATGTTTAGGTAGCTGAGGAGTGCAGGAAAAAAGGCAATACACCAGAGCAGTTGGAATCTATGAGATTGCAGTACCCTGACTAACCACCACAACTAGAGGCAGCCGTGGAGCGTTCCTACGTTGGTCCTAGACGCCTTGTCACAGCCTGAGAAACTAACTACACCTAAAGATAGAAATAGGAAAGCTATCTGCCCCGGAGCAGAACCCCAAAGATAATAGAAAGCCCCCAAACATGTAATGGCGGTTAGACAAGATGAAATACTGACACAGAAAGAAAATAGTATGAGCAAACGCTGGGGCCCAAACTAACTAAATAGAAAAGGATAGGAAGGGTACTTACTGCAATCCCAGAAAACCCTGAAAAGCACCAACACTACTAATTTCAAAAACACCTGAGATCACACGACCTCTACCACCTAAATTAGTTCTCTGGTGTAACAAAATCAAAACAGCAGCCACTGAAAAAAACTGGAAAAAGCAAAAGTACAAACATCAGTGGCTGAACAAAACTGAGAGGGCAGAAGCCCCCGGAGGGGACCCAGAAGGCCCCCACAGAAGTGCAGGAAAAAAATGCAAAAATATAGCACAAACACAAAAGAAGAAAATGTCTTATCTGTTAGCAGGAGATGCAGACACGACACAGCAGGCTACAAGGGAAACTGGAATAAAGGATTCAGACCAGAACAATTGATCACCGGCAACCCTGATGGGAAGGTGACTCCCTTATATAAGACCAGTCAGTAACACCTGATTCCCAGTCCTCACAATCTTCACTGGACAGACTAGCACCGCTAGTAACCACCAGAGGGAGCCTCTGCTCAGAACTCATCTCAAACCCATTCACAACAGGTTGGAATCTACTGGATTGCAGTACCCTGACTAACCACCACAACTAAAGGCAGCCGTGGAGCGTTCCTACGTTGGTCCTAGACGCCTCGTCACAGCCTGAGAGGTTAACTACACCTAAAGATAGAAAGAGGAAAGCTATCTGCCCCGGAGCAGATCCCCAAAGAACATAGGAAGCCCCAAACATGTAATGGCGGTTAGACAAGAGGAAATACAGACACAGACAGAAAATAGTATGAGCAAACATTGGGGCCCAATCTACCTGGACAGAAAAGGATAGGAAGGACACTTACTGCAATCCAAAAAACCCTAAAAAATACCAACTCTACTAATTGCAAAAACACCTGAGATCACACGACCTCTACCACCTAAATTAGTTCTCTGGTGTCACAAAACTAAGCCGCAGCCACTGAAAAAACTGGAAAAGGCAAATGAACAAATAACAGGGCTCAGATAAACTGAGAGGAGCACAAGCCCCAAGAGGGGACCTGGCTGACCTCCACAGAAGTGCAGGGAACAATGCAAAAAGCAAGCACAAAAATAAAAGCAGAAAATATCTTATCTGATAGCAGAAGATGCAGGCAAGACTCAGCACGCTTCCAAGTGAACCAGGAACCACAGTTGAGACAAGAACAATTGATCACCGGCAACCATGATGGGAGGGAACCTCCCTTATATAAGACCAGTCTGTAACTCCTAATTGCCAATCCTCATTGAATGGTTCAGTACTGTTTGTAACCACCAGAGGGAGCTTCTGCTCAGAATTCATTTCTAACACATTCACAACAGAATCTTTGTTACAGCCACATGCGAAACACCCCCCTAAACCTTTAGGTGTTGTGACGGCCTATAATAATCAATGGCAAGATGTTCGGGGTATTCTCTCCAATAATTGAAGTATACTGCTTAGTGAACCCCATCTTAAACCACACATTTCCGAACAACCGAGCCTGGTAGCTAGGAGAGCTAGGAGTCTTAAGGACAGCCTTAGCCACAGCCATTTTAAACGTCCGACTGTGAGATTGAATAGGGGCATACGTCCCCAGGGGACTTTCCCATGTGGGAATTGTAATATTTGTCCATTCACCATCAATGGGAGCTCCCTGACTTTACTTGTGTTCCTTTTCAGATTTGTCCGAAGTCATATTTCAATTGCAAATCAAGGAATCTTGTGTACGCTTTGATTTGTCCATGTCCCAGGATTTATGTGGGGCAAACTTCTCAGGAATTAAGAAAGAGGATACAACAACATTTCTCCAATGTCAACACAGCTAAGAAGGATAAGGAGAAAGGCAAGACGCTTTCTTCCGTGGCCTCACATTACCTTTTGGAACATCATTCAAGGACTGGAGGCACAAAAGTTATGGGACTAGAATCTGTCATACTTGATATTAGGGTGGGAAATGTCACTCTTGATCTACTCAGGTGCGAATCTAAGTGGATTTTCAATCTCAAGAGCCTCACTCCGGCCGGCCTAAATGAAGACTTTCTATTTACTGGTTTTAATAAGCAAACATGACTTATGTTTTCTACATCTTTCTATAGGTCTATAGACAGCATACCATACACTAGGCTTAGGAATGTTTTGACATGTATATGTGGATATCCGGCACTCTATGCACATGGTCTAGGCTATTGGGGTTAGCTTATGTACGTTTTCTTGATTCTGAATAAAATAAATATCTATTGTAAGCTTACCCTTGGTCTATCATTATGCTTGGTACACTTGATGTACCCATGTTTTTAGCCTTTTTATAACACATCTCTTTAGTCTATCTGCACCCCTTAATCATCTGATGATATGGGTTTGCGCATTCGAATTATAGGGGTATATATTGGATGGTGGAGCCTGACATCTTTGCTTTCCTAGGTAGACACTGACGGGGTATATATGAAGGTGATACCACATTCCTCTTTTTCTGTGTAATAGTAACTCTGGTTCAAACTCTTGCCTTAATACGACCATTTTTAAATCGTGATTTGGTCCTTAGCTTTAAGCACCATGTTCTACTCCTTTGGGGGAGGGTGTTCTTTCTTGTTGTAGTTTATCCAATTTGATCTGATTCTGTATCTACATATATGCTACTATGAATATTGCTAGCCTTTTTGGATTTGATTGACTAGTGGTCTATGACAATACGAGTTCTGGATGGGTTCATGTCAGAGGCATGGGCACACACAGTGGCACCATCTAGCACTAGTCTTAAATTCAGTGCATGACTATTATTTGATAATTGCTGCTGTGGGGTTTACAAGGGATTTCTATCATATGATGCCCCTTAGATTACTGCACATCTGGTGTTTTTAAACCTTATGTGCAACGCAGGGAGAGAAGAAAACAACAAGAAAAAGAGTATGCTTTTGAGTCTCCAGATATGGAGCTTTTTTTTTTTTTCTACTATATATGATACTACTTATGGCATGTCACTTTTTGTAGCACTTGTCAGTGCATGTGCAAGTGACATTGCCCCATAATATGGCGTTGTGCCAATTAAATTCTCATCACTCAGACCAGTGTCTGATACCTTATGGGCTACACGTTGGTCTCTGTATATATCTATTATGGATTTCTGTGAGTTGAATATCCTCAAGCATTTGAATGACATTTTTAATAAAGACTAATGTATATCATAATGCCGCATATGTGGACTCTAAACTGATGCCTGAATGAATCTGTTATGTGTTGGAACCACTTCCATTGTGAGTAGCATACAGCGCATCACTATGTGTTGTCTGGGATGTATTGCACATTCAGCGTCTTTGTGTATACCTGACTATTAACTGGCGCTGGTTACAAAAACAGCGATGTGTTTAGCGTCTCCTAGTTACGGACTGTCGGTTCGCTCACTGGGGCACGTGACTCTGACGTTCTGATGACGCTCATTTTGGTGTATGCGCATTGATCTGGGACACAGCTGGCGCCTAATTATGTGGTTACCAGCACTATCGTTATCAGGATATAGCAGTTCATGGTAAGGCTGTTTCTTGTGCGTCTCTCAGCAGCGTCACAGCTGCATTATATCTACTCATTTGTATTGACCCTTAGGGGTCATGTATATTGCATGTATTTTTCAGGTTAGCTCCAGTCTCGACATCCAGATATATATTAGAGGTTGGTTCAATGGTATGTTGTCTATATCAGGATATTAGGACATATAGTTTGTACTGTGCACACATGTATTAGGGTGGGGCTATAAGCTTTAATATAGGCTTCTATGTTTTGTTATGTCACATCTGTGACTTTTAACCCCTCTCTGACATTAGACGTACTATCCCGTCCATAAAACCCGTGCCATTCTGACCATGGACGGGATAGTACGTCATGCCCTTTAATGCGACATCGCGACTTAAGTAGCGGTGATCGCATTAAAATTCCGACGCCAGCTTACCTCTTGGAAGTTGGCGTCGGCATCCCGGGCTGCGTCCTCCCCCCTCAGGCCTCCCGATCGCTGTGATTGGCTGTTGAATTCTGAACAGCCAATCACAGCCTTTCTCACTGTTTCAGCCAATCAGAGCGGCTAAAACAGTGAGATCGCAGGCTAGGATCGAGTACCGATGTACTCGATCCTAGGCCTGGGCCTAGGAAAGTCCAGACCCCCCCCGGATTGGCGCGATCGCCGATCACATCGATCGCGCCAATCGCAGGGCACAGCCGCGGTATATCCGCGCTGTGCCCTGCCTGTACCTGCCTGGATCGGTGCAGTAATAGCACCGATCCTAGGCCAGGGCCTGTAGGGCATGAAGGAGCTGATTGGCGCGATCGATGTCATCGACGATCGCGCCAATCACAGGGCACAGCAGCGGTGTGACCGCTCTGTGCCCTGCTAGGTGACCTGCCGGTGACCTGCCTAGGAATCGGAGCTGTGAGCTCCGATTACTAGGCCGGTGCCTAGCAACCGGCAATGCAGGGGTCTCCTTTGATTGGTGGGATTGATGTGATCATCGATCCCACCAATGACAGGTCACAGCAGCGATGTGACCGCTCTGTGACCTGTCTGCAAACTGGATCTGACCTGTCTGACCGCACTGCAGGGGTCCTCACACTTGCTGAGGATTCCTGCTGTGCGGTCACACTGCCAGATCTCCTCCTGTGCTGGGCCTTGTGGTGCCACAGTAGCCTGTGACACCACAACTCCTGCTGAAGAGAGAAGAAAGAAGAGAGAAGAAAGAAGAGAGAAGAAAGAAGAGAAAAGAAAGAAAAGACTACAAACGTGAGTTTTTGAGCCCCGATCCCTGCCCGATCCACCCCAATCCCCCCATTCCCCCTCCCCCCTTCCCTTTCCCCCTCTTTTTACCCCCCCTTTGCGCCGCCGAGCGTTGATTGGTGACGCAGTTCACCCATCAACACTTTCGCACCCCCCTCCGTGCGCACATCCAGCAGCCGCAAACTTTGATAAGTGACAGCGGTCACTTATCAGAGCTCGTGCCTGCCGTTTTTTTTTTTCACCCCCCTTTCCGCCACTCCCGTGCGCACATCCAGCAGCCACGGAACTTTGATAAGTGACACCAGTCACTTATCAGAGCTCGTTCCTGCCGTTTTTTGTTTTTTTTCACCAACTTTTCCGCCACTCCCGTGCGCACATCCAGCAGCCACGGAACTTTGATAAGTGACACCAGTCACTTATCAGAGCTCGTTCCTGCTGTTTTTTTTTTGTTTTTTTTCACCAACTTTTCCGCCACTCCCGTGCGCACACCCAGCAGCCACGGAACTTTGATAAGTGACACCAGTCACTTATCAGAGCTCGTTCCTGCTGTTTTTTTTTTTTTTTCACCAACTTTTCCGCCACTCCCGTGCGCACACCTAGCAGCCACGGAACTTTGATAAGTGACACCAGTCACTTATCAGAGCTCGTTCCTGCTGTTTTTTTTTTTTTTTCCCACCAACTTTTCCGCCACTCCCGTGCGCACATCCAGCAGCCGCGGAACTTTGATAAGTGACACCAGTCACTTATCAGAGCTCGTTCCTGCTGTTTTTTTGTTTTTTTTTCATCCCCCTTTCCGCCACTCCCGTGCGCACATCCAGCAGCCGCGGAACTTTGATAAGTGACAGCGGTCACTTATCAGAGCTCGTGCCTGCCAGTTTTTTTTTCACCCCCCTTTCCGCCACTCCCGTGCGCACATCCAGCAGCCGCGGAACTTTGATAAGTGACACCGGTCACTTATCAGAGCTCGTGCCTGACAGTTTTTTTTTTCACCCCCTTTCCGTCACTCCCGTGCGCACATCCAGCAGCCACGGAACTTTGATAAGTGACACCGGTCACTTATCAGAGCTCGTGCCTGCTGGTTTAGACTTTTTTTCACAGGCCTTTTTTTTCCCTATTCGCTTTCTTTTCTTTTAGCTTTTTCTTTTCAGCTTAGTTTACACCAATCACTATCCCCCCCCCACACACACACACAGTTATAAATAAAGTTCACACAAAGCACCACATTCACAAAAAAAATTTCCCGCTCGTCACGCTCATCCCAACAGCGCTATTCAGTGGAGGAGGCATACGCTATCCTTGCCTCCGACACTGATAGCGAGGGAGAGGATCCCACATTTCTTTATTTTTCAGATGAAGATTCTTCTTCCTCCTCATCTTCCTCCTCGGGTCCTGCGGAACCGCCACGCAGACGCCCCAGGACAGAACATGAGGCAGCGCCCGCCCCTGAAAATGAACCAGCGCACCCCTCTTCGTACCCCGTATGGACCCCGGCCCCCGAAAATTACGAGCCACTGATTCCTGATTTTGTGGCAGAATCAGGAATCAGGTTTGACTCCACCGGCTTCACAGAAATAGACTTTTTCAAAGTCTTTTTCTCTGAGGATTTAATTAACCTCATGGTGGAGCAAACAAATTTGTACGCTCGGCAATTTTTGGCGCAAAACCCCCGTTCATCATTTTCCAACTGGTCTCCTGTAGACGCAGTTGAAATGATGCAGTTTTGGGGCCTGGTCCTCCATATGGGGATCCTGAAGAAGCCAGAAATTCGGCAATATTGGAGTGTTGATATTTTATACAACACTCCACTGTTCCGAATGGTCATGGCTCGGACGCGTTTTGAGGCCATCCACAAATTCCTGCATTATAATGATAATGCACAGTGTCCCCCACGAGATGACCCCAACTTTGACCGCCTGTTCAAAGTTCGGCCGGTCATCGAACACTTCAACAAAAAGTTTGCTGAAGTGTACGTGCCCCAAAGGGACATCTGCGTGGATGAGTCCTTGGTTCATTTTAAGGGACGGCTCGCATTCCGCCAGTACCTGCCCAGCAAGAGGGCAAGGTACGGAATCAAACTCTACAAGCTGTGTGAGAGTACCTCAGGGTACACACACAGCTTTAGAGTTTACGAAGGAAAGGACACCAGGATTGTACCCCCTGAGTGTCCCCCCGTCCTGGGAGTGAGTGGGAAAATTGTGTGGGATTTGGTGCACCCACTGCTGGATAAAGGTTATCACCTTTACACTGATAACTTTTATTCCAGCATCCCACTCTACAAATCCCTCTCTGCGCGAGGTACCGCAGCCTGCGGTACCGTCCGCAAAAATCAGAGAGGCCTCCCAAAGACGCTACTTGGGCTGATGCTCAGAAAGGGTGAGAGCAGAGCCCAATGTAGCGACCACCTGTTGGTGGTCAAGTACAAGGACAAGAGGGATGTCCTTCTCTTGACCACCATACATGGTGATGGCAGCTCCCTCAGCACTGTACGGGGTACCTCTACACAGGTCCGCAAACCGGACTGTGTACTGGGGTACAATAAATACATGGGGGGTGTTGATCTCTCTGATCAACTCCTCCAACCGTACAGTGCTTTGAGAAAGGCCAAGGTGTGGTACAAGAAGCTGTCCGTGCACATCGTCCAAATGGCAATGCTCAACGCTTTCCTGCTGTCACGATGTGCACGCAACAGCGATACGACGTACCTTCAGTTTCAGGAGGTAGTGGTTAAGGCCCTGATGTTTGGCGCTCAGGAAACAGCGGGCCCCAGTACTTCCGGAACTGAAGGTGCTCGTATCATACC
Organism: Oophaga sylvatica; assembly: GCA_033576555.1. Taxonomy (NCBI): domain Eukaryota; kingdom Metazoa; phylum Chordata; class Amphibia; order Anura; family Dendrobatidae; genus Oophaga; species Oophaga sylvatica. Next base: position 12,990 of record JARQOD010004494.1, read on the forward strand.
AGGTCAGCATTTCCCGGGGGTGGTCCCGCCAACTGGAAGAAAAGGTAAGCCACAAAAAAGGTGCCGAGTGTGTTACAAAAGGGGAATACGCAAGGACACCACTTACCAATGCGACACCTGCCCCGAAAAACCTGGCCTGTGTATGAAGGATTGTTTCAAATTGTACCACACCTCAATGCACTACTAATTTACTTTACAGGAAAGATTAGTTCCAGAAGGGGGGCACATTTAGAAAAGTTCCTTGGGAGTCTACTTTCCAAAATTATGTCACTTGTGGTTTTTTTTTACTGTTTAGGCACATCAGGGGCTCTGCAAACGGAACATGACGCCCGCAGACCATTCCATCAAAGTCTGCTTCCAAAACGTCACAATTTCCCTTCTGAGCCCCAAATTGTGCCCGAACAGTTTTTTCCCACATATGGGGTACCAGTGTACTCAGGACAAATTGAACAACAACTTTTGGTGTCCAATTTCTCCTCTTAACCTTGGGAAAATAAAAAATTGGGGACTAAAACATCATTTGTGTGAGGTAAAAAGTAGGATTTTTTTTTTTCACACCTGGGCATTATAAACTTTAGTGAAACACTTGGGGGTTCAAAGTGCTCATCACACACCTAGATAAGTTCCTTAGGGGGTCTAGTTTCCAAAATGGGGTCACATGTGGGGGGTTTCCACTGTTTAGGCACATCAGGGGCTCTGCTAACGGAACATGACGCCCGCAGACCATTCCATCAAAGTCTGCATTCCAAAACGTCACTGCTTCCCTTCCGAGCCCTGCCGTATGCCCAAACAGTGGATCCCCCCAACATATGGGGTATCAGCGTACTCAGGACAAATTGGACAACCACTTTTGGGGTCCAATTTCTCCTCTTACTCTTGGGAAAATAAAAAATTGGGGACTAAAACATCACTTTTGTGGAAAAAAAAAATATATTTTTTTTTTCACGCCAGGGCATTATAAACGTTAGTGAAACACTTGGGGGTTCAAAGTGCTCACCACACACCTAGATAAGTTCCTTAGGGGGTCTAGTTTCCAAAATGGGGTCACATGTGGGGGGTTTCCACTGTTTAGGCACATCAGGGGCTCTGCTAACGGAACATGACGCCCGCAGACCATTCCATCAAAGTCTGCATTCCAAAACGTCACTGCTTCCCTTCCGAGCCCTGCCGTGTGCCCAAACAGTGTATCCCCCCAACATATGGGGTATCAGCGTACTCAGGACAAATTGGACAACCACTTTTGGGGTCCAATTTCTCCTCTTACCCTTGGGAAAATAAAAAATTGGGGACTAAAACATCACTTTTGTGGAAAAAAAAAATATATTTTTTTTTTCACGCCAGGGCATTATAAACGTTAGTGAAACACTTGGGGGTTCAAAGTGCTCACCACACACCTAGATAAGTTCCTTAGGGGGTCTAGTTTCCAAAATGGGGTCACATGTGGGGGGTTTCCACTGTTTAGGCACATCAGGGGCCCTTCAAACGCGACATGGCGTCCGTTCGCAATTCCAGCCAATTTTGGTTTGGAAAAGTCAAACGGCGTTCCTTCCCTTTCAAGCCCTGCCGTGCGCCCAAACAGTGGTTCCCCCCCACATATGGGGTATCAGCGTACTCAGGACATGTTGGACAACAACTTTTGGTGTCCAATTTCTCCTCTTACCCTTGGGAAAATAAAAAATTGGGGACTAAAACATCATGCTTGTGGAAAAAAATATGATTTATTTTCTTCACGGCTCTACATTACAAACTTGGGTGAAGCACTTGAGGGTTCAAAGTGCTCACCACACATCTAGATAAGTTCCTTAGGGGGTCTAGTTTCCAAAATGGGGTCACATGTGGGGGGTTTCCACTGTTTAGGCACATCAGGGGCCCTCCAAACGCAACATGGCGTCCGTTCGCAATTCCAGCCAATTTTGGTTTGGAAAAGTCAAACGGCGCTCCTTCCCTTTCAAGCCCTGCCGTGCGCCCAAACAGTGGTTCCCCCCACATATGGGGTATCAGCGTACTCAGGACATGTTGGACAACAACTTTTGTGGTCCAATTTCTCCTCTTACCCTTGGGAAAATAAAAATTTGGGGACTAAAACACCATGTTTGTGGAAAAAATATGATTTTTTTCTTCACGGCTCTACATTACAAACTTGCGTGAAGCACTTGAGGGTTCAAAGTGCTCACCACACATCTAGATAAGTTCCTTAGGGGGTCTAGTTTCCAAAATGGGGTCACATGTGGGGGGTTTCCACTGTTTAGGCACATCAGGGGCCCTCCAAACGCGACATGGCGTCCGTTCGCAATTCCAGCCAATTTTGGTTTGGAAAATTCAAACGGCTCTCCTTCCCTTTCGAGCCCTGCCGTGCGCCCAAACAGTGGTTCCCCCCCACATATGGGGTATCAGCGTACTCAGGACATGTTGGACAACAACTTTTGTGGTCCAATTTCTCCTCTTACCCTTGGGAAAATAAAAATTTGGGGACTAAAACATCATGTTTGTGGAAAAAAAATATGATTTTTTTTCTTCACGGCTCTACATTACAAACTTGCGTGAAGCACTTGAGGGTTCAAAGTGCTCACCACACATCTAGATAAGTTCCTTAGGGGGTCTAGTTTCCAAAATGGGGTCACATGTGGGGGGTTTCCACTGTTTAGGCACATCAGGGGCCCTCCAAACGCGACATGGCGTCCGTTCGCAATTCCAGCCAATTTTGGTTTGGAAAAGTCAAACGGCGCTCCTTCCCTTTCAAGCCCTGCCGTGCGCCCAAACAGTGGTTCCCCCACATATGGGGTATCAGCGTACTCAGGACAAGTTGGACAACAACTTTTGTGGTTCAATTTCTCCTCTTACCCTTGGGAAAATAAAAATTTGGGGACTAAAACATCATGCTTGTGGAAAAAAATATGATTTTTTTTCTTCACGGCTCTACATTACAAACTTGCGTGAAGCACTTGAGGGTTCAAACTACTCACCACACATCTAGATAAGTTCCTTAGGGGGTCTAGTTTCCAAAATGGGGTCACATGTGGGGGGTTTCCACTGTTTAGGCACATCGGGGCCTCTCCAAACGCGACATGGCGTCTGTTCTCAATTCCAGCCAATTTTGGTTTGGAAAAGTCAAACTGCGCTCCTTCCATTCCGAGCTCTGCCGTGTGTCCAAACAGTGGTTTTCCCTCACATATTGGGTATCGGCGTACTCAGGAGAAATTGCACAACAACTTTATCAGTCCATTTTCTCCTTTTTCCCTTGTGAAAATAAAAAAAATGTTTGTAAAAGATCATTTTTGTGACTAAAAAGTAAAATGTTAATTTTTTCCTTCCACGTTGCTTCAGCTCCTGTGAAGCACCTGAAGGGTTAATAAACTTATTGAATGTGGTTTTGAGTACCTTGAGGGGTGTAGTTTTTAGAATGGTGTCACTTTTGGGTATTTTCTGCTATATAGACCCCTCAAAGTGACTTCAAATATGAGGTGGTCCCGAAAAAAAATGGCTTTGTAAATTTTGTTGTAAAAATGAGAAATCGCTGGTCAACTTTTAACCCTTATAATTTCCTAACAAAAAAAATTTTGCTTCCAAAATTGTGCTGATGTAAAGTAGACATGTGGGAAATATTATTTCTTAACTATTTTGTGTGACATATTTCTCTGTTTTAAGGGAATAAAAATTCAAAGTTTGAAAATTGCAAAATTTTCAAAATTTTTGCCATATTTGCATTTTTTTCATAAATAAATGCAAGTTATATGGAAGAAATTTTACCACTATCATGAAGTACAATATGTCACGAGAAAACAATCTCAGAATCGCGAAGATCCGTTGAAGCGTTCCAGAGTTATAACCTCATAAAGAGACAGTGGTCAGAATTGTAAAAATTGGCCCGGTCATTAACGTGCAAACCACCCTTGGGGGTGAAGGGGTTAAATGTTTTTATACTGTTTTGGTGTTTTTTGTATTCAATAAAACTTCTTGATTATTTTGAATTATTGCTGGGTGATCCCCCTTCTTTTGCCTATGTCTTTTCTTTATGGTTTATGACTTCTCATGTTCACAGGTTTTGGGAGGATTCCCATTGTGATTTCCCTGTGGTGCCCCCATTACTTATTATATTGTTCTTACAGAGTCTCTGTAGGCACATATGCTTGATGGTTGCGTACTTACATTACATTGCTACATATCTTATTTACATAATCTACTTACATGAGGAACCTTACGGGGTTTTGACCTATGGTACTATGGGTAGATCTTCGTAGCACTGGTACTGGTGTAGTGCACTCTCTATTGGCTGCGCTACGGGTGACTCTACGTAGCATGGGTATACCTGATTTTCTACGACCACTGATGCTAACCATGGGCATTACAGATTGGCCTTTGGCAGGAGTTGAATTTTCTTGCTCCACTGCTCATGGGGCAAAAAGCCTCCAGTTCCTGTAAATTCCTGGGCTTTCTAGCATGAACTGTGCGCTTGAGATCTCATCAGAGTGACTCAATGATATTGAGGTCAGGAAACTGAGATCAGGAAACTGAGATGGCCACTCCAGAACCTTCAATTTGTTCTGCTGTAGCCAATGACTGGTCGCCTTGGTCTTATGTTTTGGATCATTGTTACCGTATATACTCATGTATAAGCCGAGATTTTCAGCACCTTTTTTTGTGCTGAAAATGCCCCCTCGGCTTATACATGAGTCATATGGCAGAAACCAGTGGGGGAGGGGATGCGGGGGCAGGAGCCGGTGGCTGGGACATTATACTCACCCTCCCCGTGCCATCGCTGAACGTCCCTGCAATCCTGCGTTCTCCCCGGCTTCCTGCAGCTCTCCCCGGCTTCCTGCAGCTCTCCAGCGCTGAGCGGTGACGTAATACCCGCTCATTAAGGTCATGTAATATGGACGCGACGCCACTCCCATGGGCGTCGCCTCCATATTCATGGCCTTAATGAGCGGTATTACGTCACCGCTCAGTGCTGGAGAGCTGCAGGAAGCCGGGGAGAGCTGCAGGAAGCCGGGGAGAACGCAGGATTGCCGGCCGGGACGTTCAGCGATGGCACGGGGAGGGTGAGTATGATGGAGGAGGATGGGGGGAGCATGGAGGAGGACGGGGGGAGGACGGAGAGCACGGAGCAGAAGGGGGGAGGACGGAGAGCACAGAGCAGAAGGGGGGAGGACGGAGAGCATGGAGCAGAACTGGGGGAGGATAGAGAGCACGGAGCAGAAGGGGGGAGGACGGAGAGCACAGAGCAGAACGGGGAGAGGACGCAGAGCATGGAGCAGAACTGGGGGAGGACAAAGAGCACGGAGCAGAAGGGGGGAGGACGGAGAGCACAGAGCAGAACGGGGGGAGGACGGAGAGCATGGAGCAGAACTGGGGGAGGACAGAGAGCACAGAGCAGGACGGGGGTGGGCACAGAGGAGAATGGGGGAGTGCAGAGCTGGATGGGGGAGCACGGAGCAGGATGGGGGAGGATGGAAAGCACGAGCAGGACAGGATAATGGAACAGGAGGAGGGGAGCACAGAGGAGAATGGGGGCGCACAGAGCAGGACGGCAACTTATACACCAGGCTTATACGCGAGTCAATAAGTTTTCCAAGTTTTTTGTGGCAAAATTAGGGGGGTCGGCTTATACATGGGTCGGCTTATACATGAGTATATACGGTATATTGGAACGTCCAAGTACGTCCCTTGAGCAGCAGTATTTGCTAATGACGTGCTACATTCATCTTTCCTTCAACTATGACCAAGTTTCCTGTGCCTTTGTAGCTCACACATCCCCAAAACATCAACGATCCACCTCCATGCTTTACAGTAGGAATGGTGTTCCTTTCATCAAAGGCCTTGTTGACCTCTCTCCAAATGTAACGTTTATGGTTGTGGCCAAAAAGTTAAATTTTGGTCTCATCACTCCAAACTACCTTGTTCCAGAAGTTTTGAGGCTTGTCTTGTGCTGTTCTGCGTATTGTAGGCGAGATCATTTTTGACATTTGCGCAGTAATTACTTTCTTCCGGTGCCTCCTTATTGTACATCTTGAAACAGCCACACCACTAGTTTTCAGAGAGTCCAGTATTTCAGCTAATGTTATTTGTGGGGTTTTCTTTGCATCCCGAACAATTTTCCTGGCAGTTGTGGACAAAATTTTTGTTGGTCTACCTGACCGTGGTTTTTGTTTTCACAGAGCCCCTGATTTTCCATTTCTTAATCACAGTCTGAACACTGCTGACTGGCATTATTAATTCCTCGGATATCTTTTTGAATTCCTTTCCTGTTTTATACAGTTCAATTACCTTTTCCCGTAGATCCATTGACAATTCTTTTGCTTTCTCCATGACTCACAATCCAGAAACGTCAGCGGCTGGATGAAAGATGCAAGAGTCTGTCTGGATCACAGAAACTCGATCAGCTTTTATGCACACACACTGATTACTGTTGTGAACACGTTGGAGGCGACTTCGGAGCTGGGGCTCCCTCTGGTGGTTGCTGAGGGTAATGAACCAATTGCTAAATGGCTTTCAGCTGGGTCCGATTGGTCTGATATAAGTGACCTGAACTCCCATCAGCCTTGCCGTTAATCAATTGTTCTTCCATGTCTTGCTTGGAGCTCAGCTTGCATTCCTGCTCTCATTCAGATAAGTGACTTGTTGTTTTTTTTCCTCTGGTTGGATTTTCCTTGCTTGTTTTCTGCCTTGCAGTGGACTTCAGCCTGGTCCCCTTTTGGGGCCTGGCTCTGCATTTGTGCTCAGTTTGTGTTTGCACTTTTGCTCTATTCCTGTGTCACTTTTTATTTGCTGAATTGCTGTGTGTTACACCAGAGATCTGATTTAGGTGGTAGAGATCGTGTGATCTCAGGTTTTTTGTTAATCAGAAGTGTTGGTATTTTTGTCAGGGTTTTTTGGGTTGCAGTCAGAATTCTTTCCTATACTTTTCTATCTAGAAATTATTGGGCCCCAGCGTTTGCTCATTCTATTTTCTGTCTGTGTTCGTAATTTCTTCTTGTCTAACCGCCATTACATGTTTGGGGGCTTCCTATTTCTTTGGGGGTTCTGCTACGGGGCAGTTAGCTTTCATCTTTCTGTCTTTAGGTGTAGCTATCTCTCCGGCTGTGACGAGGCGTCTAGGATCACCATAGGTACGCTCCACGGCTACTTCTAGTGTTGCGGTTAGTTTAGGGTTCTGCAACCCAGTAGTTTCCAGCCTCTCTGGTGTATTGCTACTTTGGCTTTTTTTGCTATTTCTCCTCAGCTACCGAAACATAACAGTATTACTGGCCACACTGAAAATTATATGGTACTCAACAGAAGGGAAAAATAGTAAAAAAGGAAAGAAAAAAAAAGGGAGTTGCCAGAATTTGTTTTTTCTGTTTGTTGCATTTTATCCCTTTTTTTCTCTGGGTGCTAAGGAGGAATTTTTTCTTTGTCCTCAATGGAGTTTGCACAGTTGTCTGGCCGTGTGGAGCGGATTGCCGCTGAGGTTCAGAAAATTACTGCCTATCTTGCTGGGTTGCCTGTTGGGGAACCTAGAATCCCCATGCCAGATTTATTCTTGGGGGATCGGTCTAAATTTCTGAATTTTAAAAATAACTGCAAGTTGTTTTTTGCCTTAAAGCCTAAATCCTCAGGGAACGCAGCACAGCAGGTTCAAATTGTCATCTCTCTGCTGCGCGGCGACCCTTAGGATTGGGCTTTTTCCCTGACACCTGGAGATCCTGTTTTAAATGATGTTGATGTATTTTTTCAGGCTCTGGGGTTATTGTATGATGAACCTAATGTCACTAATCAAGCTGAAAAAACCTTGTTGGCATTAAATCAGGGTCATGAAGACGCTGAGTTGTACTGTCAGAAATTCCAAAAATGGGCAGTCCTGACCAAATGGAATGATGATGCTTTGGCAGCCCTTTTTCGGAAGGGTCTGTCAGAAAATGTAAAGGTCGTTATGGTGGGATTCCCTGTTCCCTCTGGTCTCAATGATTCTATGTCTTTGGCTATTCAAATTGACAGACGTTTGCGTGAGCGCAGAGGTATGCGTGAGATAGTGTTGCCTTGTGAGCCAGCTCCAGAGCCCATGCAGTGTGATGGAGTGACTTCTGGGTCTCAGCATCAAGAGTTTCGAAAGCCAATGGGTTATGTTTCTACTGTGGTGACGCTTCTCATGCTATTTCCGTTTGCCCTAAGCAGGGAAGACGTTTTGCGCGCTCAGTTGTCATGGGTAGTGTTCAGTCTAAATTTCTGTTGACTGTTACCCTGATTTGCTCCCTGTCCACATTTTCGGCTCAGGCTTTTGTTGATTCAGGAGCAGCTATTAACCTGATGGATTTTGACTTTGCCAAACGTTGTGGGTTTCCCATGATACTCCAGCGGAAGTCTATTCCTTTGCTGGGCATTGATTCTAGCCCTTTGGCGGAGAATAAACCCCAGTTTTCTACTCAGATGATAATGAGGGTTGAACCAGATCATCAGGAAAGTTGCAAATTTCTGGTGTTGCATAATCTGCATGACATTATTGTACTGGGTTTCCCTTGGTTACAGACTCATAATCCTGTTTTGGATTGGAAATCTGTGTCTGTGACCAGTTGGGGCTGTCAATGTGTTAATACTGACACTCCTGTTTTTTCTGCCTCTCCCCAGTCTCAGGATGTCCCTGACTTTTTGACAGATTTTTCTGATGTGTTTAGTGAGAGTAAGTCTGCATCCTTACCTCCTCACAGGAGCTATGATTGCGCTATTGAATTAGTGCCTGGTGGTAAATTTCCTAAAGGTCGCCTTTTTAATTTATCTGTACCTGAACACGATGCTATGCGATCTTATATCAAGGAGTCTTTGAAAAAGGGTCATATCAGACCATCCTCTTCACCCTTGGGTGCCGGTTTTTTCTTTGTGGCCAAAAAGGATGGTTCATTGAGGCCGTGTATTGACTATCGCCTCCTGAATAAAATCACTGTTAAATATCAATATCCGTTACCCTTGATTTCTGACCTATTTTCCAGAGTGAAAAGTGCTAGTTGGTTTACCAAGCTTGACCTCAGGGGGGCGTATAACCTTATTCGCATTAAGCACAGGGATGAATGGAAGACAGCGTTTAATACCCCAGAGGGGCATTTTGAGTACCTAGTGATGCCTTTTGGGCTTCCAATCCTTTATGAATGATATTTTCAGGGATTTTGTGGATAAATTTCTGATCATTTATTTGGATGATATCTTGATTTTTTCCAACGACTGGGACTCTCATGTGAAACATGTTAGGACTGTGTTCCAGATTTTGAGAGAGAATGCACTGTATGTGAAGGGATCAAAGTGTCTTTTTGGCGTACAGAAGGTTTCATTTCTGGGATTCATTTTGTCTCCGTCTGTTATTGAAATGGACCCAGTCAAGGTTCAGGCCATCCGTGATTGGGTTCAACCTACTACATTAAAGGCTCTTCAGAGATTTTGGGGTTTTGCCAATTTTTATCGTAAATTTATTGGTAATTTCTCCGGTATTGTTAAACCATTGACTGCTTTGACCAAAACGGTTCCGATGTAGTGAATTGGCCTCCTGAGGCAGTTTCTGCGTTTCAGGAACTTAAGCAGAGATTCATTTCTGCTCTTCTTCTAGGGCAGCCTGATGTTTCTCTACCGTTTCAGGTGGAGGTTGATGCTTCTGAGATTGGGGCAGGTGCCGTTTTGTCCCAAAGGGATCCGGTGTCACGCTGTATCACAGATACACATATGATGTCAGTAATCAATACTAAGAGGGACAACATGCAATATAACACATAAATAGGAAATCTCAACATGTACATAAAGTATAGTATTACCTGACATAATATCCGTTGTACTGTGGGTGAATCCTGAAGACGTATAATGCTGTACTCAGGCTGCAGGTGGACCGGGGTCTATGCTGACCCTAAACTGGGGACCTGACTAGTCCCTCAACCTGGAGGTACTGTTAATGGTACAGAGGTCCAGGCCGCCAACGTAACCCTGTCTCCTATAAGTCCCTGACAACTGTAATCTAGTCCTCAGAAGGACCCTGATTACCACACAGGGAATAGGCAGGTTACTGCTTAACAAACAGTACAGACAAACGAGACAGACAGGGAACAGAGCAAACACTGTCTTGCATACAACACTTAAAAACAGAGGGAACACAAAAGGTCTAGGAGATAAACTATAATTGAGGAGAGGAGAAACCACAAAGGAACTCTTAACTTAAGTCTTCTCATGACCTGATCCAAACTGCTGGTCTGCATGTAAGCTTTCACCGGCATCTAACAAGCAGACTGGCAGGTATATAAAGGAAGCTAATTAGTGCATAATCAAAAGCAGCCGGGCGAGGCTGGACCTAGTCTTAGCAAAGAGCTAGGTAAAATTAACTCCATCACTACCAAACACAAAGAAACAGCAACTCAGCTGCGAGAAGTCAGAATGTGCAATCGCGACGATCTTCGTGGCGATACACCCATGACATCCGGAGACCTCTAAGAGTAACCCTTGTGCCTTGTTCTCTCGAAAATTTTCTCCAACTGAACGTAATTATGACATGGGTAATCGGGAGTTATTGGCCATGAAGTGGGCCTTTGAAGAGTGGAGACATTGGCTGGAAGGAGCCAAACATCAGGTGGTGGTCCTCACGGACCATAAGAACCTGGTTTATCTCGAATCAGCCAAGCGACTTAATCCTAGACAGGCCAGGTGGGCCTTTGTTTTTCACATGTTTTAATTGTGTGGTTTCTTTTCTTCCGGGCACTAAGAATGTTAAGGCGGATGCCCTCTCGAGGAGTTTCTTTGCGGATCCTCCTGAGTTAACTGATCCTGCTGTTATTTTGAAAGAGGGTGTAGTTCTCTCCGCCATCTCGCCCAATTTGAGACTGGCTCTGGAGGGGTGTCAGGAGGATAAACCTGAACGCTGCCCTGTTGGGAAATTGTTTGTCCCAGACCAGTGGTAGAAGAGTGTGATGTCTGAGATTCATTGTTCCGCGTTGGTTGGTCATCCCGGTATTTTTGGTACCAGAGACTTGGTGAGTCGGTCCTTTTGGTGGCCTACTTTGTCTCGTGACGTCAGGGAATTTGTGCAGTCCTTTGGGACTTGCTCTCGTTCCAAGCCTTGCTCTCGTTCTAGTGGTTTGTTAATGCCATTACCTGTGCCCAAGAAGCCATGGACCCATATCTCTATGGATTTTATTTCCGACCTCCCTGTCTCTCAGAGAATGACCGTTATCTGGGTAATCTGTGATAGGTTTTCCAAGATGATACATCTTGTGCCATTACCTAAGTTGCCTTCCTCCTCCGAATTGGTGCCTTTGTTTTTTCAGCATGTGGTTCGGTTACATGGCAATCGGAGAACATTGTGTCTGACAGAGGAGTCCAGTTTGTTTCCAGATTTTGGAGAACATTTTATTTGGTGTTCAGTTATCTTTCTCCTCTGCATTTCACCCTCAGACCAATGGACAAACCGAGAGAACAAACCAGACCTTGGAGACTTATTTGAGACGTTTTGTGTCTGATGATCAAGATGACAGGGTCTCTTTTTTGCCCTTGGCGGAGTTTGCTCTTAATAATAGGGCTAGCTCTGCCACCTTGATGTCTCCATTTTTCTGCAATTCTGGGCTTCACCCTCGATTTTCTTCAGGACAGGCGGATGCGTCCGTCTGTCCGGGGGTTGACTCCATTGTGGTGCGTATGCAGCAGATTTGGGACCAGGTAGTGGAGAGGTTATCCCTCTCTCAGGAGAAGGCCCAGCGGTTTGTCAACCGGCATAGGACTGATGGTCCTCATTTTAAAGTGGGGGACTTGGTTTGGTCGTCCTCAAGAAATATCCCTATGAAGGTTGCGTCTCCAAAATTTAAGCCAAGGTTCATTGGACCTTATAAGATCATGGAAATTCTTAATCCGGTTTCCTTCCGTTTGCTTCTTCCAGGGACATTTAAGATCCATAACGTGTTCCACAAGTCCTTATTGAAGAGGTTTGTCGAGCCAGTGGTTCCTATGGCTGCACCTCCAGACCCTGCTTTGGTTGAGGGCAATTTGGAGTATGTGGTTGAGAAAATATTGGATTCTCGTTTTGCTAGACGGAAACTCCAGTATTTGGTTAAGTGGAGAAGTTATGGTCAAGAGGACAATTCTTGGGTGTTTGCTTCGGACATCCATGCTAGGAGACTGATCCGTGCCTATCATCGAGCTCATCCTGATCGGCCTGGTTGCGCAAGTGAGGGTTCGGTGACCCCTCCTCAAGGGTGGGTACTGTTGTGAACACGTTGGAGGCGACCGGAGCTGGGGCTCCCTCCAGTGGTTGCTGAGGGTAATGAACCAATTGCTGAATGGCTTTCAGCTGGGTCCGATTGGTCTGATATAAGTGACCTGAACTCCCATCAGCCTTGCCGGTAATCAATTGTTCTTCCAGGTCTTGCTTGGAGCTCAGCTTGCATTCTTGCACTCATTCAGATAAGTGACTTGTTGTTTTTTTTCCTCTGGTTGGATTTTCCTTGCTGGTTTTCTGCCTTGCAGTGGACTTCAGCCTGGTCCCCTTTTGGGGCCTGGCTCTGCAGCTGTGCTCAGTTTGTGTTTGCACTTTTGCTCTATTCCTGTGTCTCTTTTTATTTGCTGAATTGCTGTGTGTTACACCAGAGACCTGATTTAGGTGGTAGAGATCTTGTGATCTCAGGTTTTTTGTTAATCAGAAGTGTTGGTATTTTTGTCAGAGTTTTTTGGGTTGCAGTCAGAATTCTTTTCTATACTTTTCAATCTAGACAGTATTGGGCCCCAGCGTTTGCTCATTCTATTTTCTGTCTGTGTTCGTATTTTCTTCTTGTCTAACCGCCATTACATGTTTGGGGGCTTCCTATTTCTTTGGGGGTTCTGCTACGGGGCAGTTAGCTTTCATCTTTCTGTCTTTAGGTGTAGATATCTCTCCGGCTGTGACGAGGCGTCTAGGATCACCGTAGGTACGCTCCACGGCTACTTCTAGTGTTGCGGGTAGTTTAGGTTTCTGGAACCCAGTAGTTTCCAGCCTCTCTGGTGTATTGCTACTTCGGCTATTTTTTCTATTTCTCCTCAGCTACCGAAACATAACAGATTACAATCAAACAGGTCACATGTTGTGAATGTGTTAGAAATGAATTCTGAGCAGAAGCTCCCTCTGGTGGTTACAAACAGTACTGAACCATTCAATGAAGATTGTGAAGATTGGCAATCAGGAGTTACAGACTGGTCTTATATAAGGGTGGTTCCCTTCCATCAGGGTTGCCGGTGATCAATTGTTCTTGTCTCAACTTTGGTTCCTGGTTCACTTGAAAGCTTGCTGAGTCTTGCCTGCATCTTCTGCTGACAGATAAGTTATTTTGTGCTTTTATTTTTGTGCTTGCTTTTTGCATTTTTTCCTGCACTTCTGTGGAGGTCAGCCAGGTCCCCTCCGGGGGCTTGTGCTCCTCTCAGTTTATCTGAGCCACTGTTATTTGTTCATTTGCCTTTTCCTGTTTTCTCAGTGGCTGCGGCTTAGTTTTGTTACACCAGAGAACTAATTTAGGTGGTAGAGGTCGTGTGATCTCAGGTGTTTTTGCAATTAGTAGAGTTGGTATTTTTTAGGGTTTTTTGGATTGCAGTAAGTGTCCTTCCTATCCTTTTCTTTCTAGGAAGATTGGGCCCCAACGTTTGCTCATACTATTTTCTGTTTGTGTCTGTATTTCCTCTTGTCTAACAGCCATTACATGTTTGGGGGCTTCCTATGTTCTTTGGGGATATGCTCCGGGGCAGATAGCTTTCCTCTTTCTATCTTTAGGTGTAGTTAACCTCTCAGGCTGTGACGAGGCGTCTAGGACCAACGTAGGTACGCTCCACGGCTGCCTTTAGTTGTGGTGGTTAGTCAGGGTACTGCAATCCAGTAGATTCCAACCTCTCTGGTGTATTGCCGTTTTTGCCTGCTCTCCTCAGCTACCAAATCATAACAGTCACAGGTGAGGATGTTACCGTTAGTAGCCATTCAACCTCATTTGTGTCAACTTCTGTGTATGTTATCAGGCCAAAATCACCAGGGTGTAAGAATTTGTGGTACTCCTAGAGTGGACCCACAGGACCGCGACCCTCCCCAGGGCGAGCTGACCAGGTGAACCACCCCCTATACAGGGAGCATCAGGGGCAGGCCCAAGAGAGATTATAGCCGCGGTAGCTGGTGCCCAGGGCGGACTAAAGGAGACATAAACGGGCAACCTGCGAGAACAGTAAAGAAGCAGGCACGGAAGAGACACTGGCAGAGGGACATGGCTGAGACAATGGAAGACGGACGCGTCAGGGACACCAGAGCAGCGGACAAGGCAGAGACACAGGAACGCTGGCAGGGTGAAAGCACAGACGGGATGGCGCTATGGGCACTGGTACAGGGAGGCGCAGATGAGGCACAAGCAGGAGAAACACGGCAGAGGACCTGACCACAGGCAGGACGAAGGAACTGGCAGGTGGAACACTAGGAGAGAACAAAGGAGGGCACAGTGAGAGAGACCCAGGAAGGCAGCGCTAAACACCACCTAAAACAGAGGGTGGGGGAGAGTGCAGGCAGACGAGGGGCCAGAATCAAGTGTAAAGATAATTGATAATCAGGCACTGCCTAAGACAGACGGCTGCCTGATATGGGAAGCGCCCCAAGGACTTCTGGGTCGGGTCCTCCCCAGGGGCATAGGGGGGACGGAGAAGCTGGCCTTTAGGAAGGCAAATGTTTGAAAGCAAACAGCTGAATGGTACAATCCCCACCTCTACTGGCTGTCTTGTATGCTGCAATATATCCTAATGGTATGCACTCCATTCATTGAAAGCAAACAGCTGAATGGTACAATCCCGACCTCTGCTGGCTGTCTTGTATGCTGCAATATATCCTAATGGTATGCACTCCATTCATTGAAAGCAAACAGCTGAATGGTACAAATCCCACCTCTGCTGGCTGTCTTGTATGCTGCAATAAATCCTAATGGTATGCACTCTATTCATTGAAAGCAAACAGCTGAATGGTACAATCGCCACCTCTGCTGGCTGTCTTGTATGCTGCAATATATCCTAATGGTATGCACTCCATGCTGTCATCCGCTGCTTTACCATCTTGCTACATTTTTTAATGTGCCTGCTAAAGCTTTGGTATAATTCATATATTGCACTGTATTTAATACTTACTGCTTTATATCCGTGTGACTGGGGCCCTCTAGATCTTATCAGGTGGAAGGTGCTATAACATATAGATGTAGCCAGGTCGAGTGCCTTTGATGATCTAACCATCCCCTGGTGTGCTGGCCCCAGCTGCCAAATTATCCCAAACCAGCTTCCACAATCCATCTCTCCTGTCCCTGTAGTGGGGCTATATATTTAGGAGTAGTCTAAGGGCCGCACGCAGTGTGGGGTGCACACGCATCCCAGAAAGCAAAGCATCACAGAAGATAAGCATCATGTGAACGGCAGTTATCCATGGCAGTTACATGGCAGTTAATCAGGGCAGGAATCAGGTAACCCACACTTTGCTTTCCCTTTTCACCATGTACTTTATTGCTATCCTCCTGTGTTCCCTTGCCATCCACATTCACTGCCCCATCTTCCCTCCATCACAACTTATACACATCAGCCCCTCTATACTTCCCTGTTGTGAATGGGTTTGAGATGAGTTCTGAGCGGAGGCTCCCTCTGGTGGTTACTAGCGGTGCTAGTGAGGATTGGGAATCAGGTGTTACTGATTGGTCTTATTTAAGGGAATCATTTTCCCATCAGGGTTGCCGGTGATCAATTGTTCTGGTCTGAATCCTTCTTTCCAGTTTCCCTTGTAGCCTGCTGTGTCGTGTCTGCATCTCCTGCTTTCAGATAAGACAATTTCTTATTTTGTGTTTTTGCTATATTTTTGCATTTTGTCCTGCACTTCTGTGGGGGCCTTCTGGGTCCCCTCCGGGGGCTTTTTGCCCTCTCAGTTTAGTCCAGCCACTGTGTTTTGTACTTTTGCTTTTTGCATTTTTTTCAGTGGCTGCTGTTTTTGTTACACCAGAGAACTAATTTAGGTGGTAGAGGTCGTGTGATCTCAGGTGATTTTTGAAATTAGTATGTTGGTGTTTTTCAGGGTTTTCTGGGATTGCAGTAAGTACCCTTCCTGTCCTTTTCTATTTAGATAGTTTGGGCCCCAGCGTTTGCTCATACTATTTTCTTTCTGTGTCAGTATTTCCTCTTGTCTAACCGCCATTATATGTTTGGGGGCTTTCTATTATCTTTGGGGTTCTGCTCCGGGGCAGATAGCTTTCCTATTTCTATCTTTAGGTGTAGTTAGTTTCTCAGGCTGTGACGAGGCGTCTAGGACCATCGTAGGAACGCTCCACGGCTGCCTCTAGTTGTGGTGGTTAGTCAGGGTACTGCAATTTCATAGATTCCAACTGCTCTGGTGTATTGCCTTTTTTACCTGCACTCCTCAGCTACCGTAACATAACAGTATCACCGGCCATAAAAATTGTATGGTACTCACAGAAGGGAAAAAAAAAAAATATTTTGAAGGAAGAAAAGTTGTCAGAGATATTTTTCTGTTTGTTGCATTTTTTTTTTTTCCCTCTGTATCTCTGGGTGCTGGGGAGGATCTTTTCTCCCAATGGAGTTTGCACAGTTGTCTGGCCGTGTGGATCAGCTTGCCACTGAGGTTCAGAGTATTGCTGCATATCTTGCTAGGTTGCCTGTTGTGGAACCTAGGATCCCCATGCCAGATTTGTTTTTAGGGGATCGAGCTAAGTTTCAGAATTTCAAAAATAATTGTAAATTGTTTCTTGCCTTAAAATCTAAGTCCTCAGGAAACGCAGCGCAGCAGGTTCAAATTGTCATCTCTCTCCTGCGCGGCGATCCTCAGGATTGGGCTTTTTCCCTGACACCTGGGGATCCTGTTTTGAGTGATGTTGATGTATTTTTTCAGGCTTTGGGGTTATTGTACGATGAGCCTAATATCACTGATCAAGCTGAAAAAGCCTTGTTGGCATTAAATCAGGGGCTTGATGACGCTGAGTTATACTGTCAGAGATTCCGTAGGTGGGCAGTCCTGACCAAATGGAATGACGACGCTTTGGCGGCCCTTTTCCGGAAGGGTCTGTCGGATAATGTAAAGGATGTTATGGTGGGATTCCCTGTCCCCTCTGGTCTCAATGATTCTATGTCATTAGCGATTCAAATTGACAGACGTTTGCGTGAGCGGAGAAGTATGCGTGGAGTGGTGTTGCCTTGTGAGCCAGCTGCTGAGCCCATGCAGTGTGATGGAGTGGTGTCTGGGGCACAGCGTCATGAGTTTCGAAAGCGCAATGGGTTATGTTTCTACTGTGGTGATGCCTCTCATGCTATTTCAGTCTGCCCTAAGCGGGGAAGACGTTTTGCACGCTCAGTTGTCTTGGGTAGTGTTCAGACTAAGTTTTTATTAACTGTCACTCTGATATGCTCTCTGTCCTCATTTTCTGCTCAGGCTTTCGTTGATTCTGGAGCAGCTATTAACCTGATGGATTATGATTTTGCTAAACGTTGTGGATTTCCCTTGATACCCCTACAGAAGTCTATTCCCCTACTGGGGATCGATTCTACCCCTTTGGCTGAGAATAAACCCCAGTTTTCTACTCAGGTGATAATGAGGGTTGAACCTGATCACCAGGAGTGCTGCAAATTTTTGGTTCTATATAATCTGCATGACATTATCGTGCTGGGTTTCCCTTGGTTACAGTCTCATAATCCTGTTTTGGATTGGAAATCTGTGTCTGTAACCAGTTGGGGCTGCCAATGTGTTAATACCAACACTCCTGTTTTTTCTGCCTCCCCCAGGCTGAGGATGTTCCTGACTTTTTGTTTGATTTTTCTGATGTGTTTAGCGAAAGTAAATCTGCATCCTTACCTCCCCATAGGAGCTATGACTGCGCTATTGAATTAGTGCCAGGTAGTAAATTCCCTAAGGGTCGCCTCTTTAACTTGTCTATACCTGAACATGACGCTATGCGGTCTTATATCAAGGAATCATTGGAGAAGGGTCATATCAGACCATCCTCTTCACCCTTAGGTGCCGGTTTTTTCTTTGTGGCCAAAAAAGATGGTTCATTAAGGCCGTGTATTGATTATCGTCTCTTGAACAATATTACTGTGAAATATCAATACCCGTTACCCTTGATTTCTGACCTGTTTTCCAGGGTGAAAAACGCTACTTGGTTTACCAAGCTTGACCTCAGGGGGGCGTATAACCTTATTCGCATTAAGCACGGGGATGAATGGAAGACGGCATTTAACACCCCTGAAGGGCATTTTGAGTACCTTGTGATGCCCTTTGGGCTCACTAATGCTCCTTCCGTCTTCCAGTCCTTCATGAATGACATTTTCAGGGATTTTGTGGACAAGTTTCTGATTGTTTATTTGGATGATATCTTGATTTTTTCTAATGACTGGGACTCTCATGTGAAACATGTTCGAACTGTATTCCAGATTTTGAGACAGAATGCTCTGTATGTGAAGGGATCAAAGTGTCTTTTTGGCGTACAGAAGATCTCATTTCTGGGATTCATTTTGTCCCCATCTGTTATTGAAATGGACCCGGTCAAGGTTCAGGCCATCTGTGATTGGGTCCAACCTACTTCATTAAAGGCTCTTCAGAGATTTTTGGGTTTTGCCAATTTTTATCGTAAATTTATTGGTAATTTCTCTGTTATTGTTAAACCATTAACTGATTTGACCAGAAAGGGTTCTGATGTGGTGAATTGGCCTCCTGAGGCAGTCTCTGCGTTTCAGGAACTTAAGCAGAGATTCACTTCTGCTCCTGTTCTACGGCAGCCTGATGTTTCTCTGCCATTTCAGGTGGAGGTTGATGCCTCTGAAATTGGGGCAGGTGCCGTTTTGTCCCAAAAAGATCCAGAGACCTCTAAAAGTAACCCTTGTGCCTTTTTCTCTCGAAAATTTTTCCTACTGAACGTAATTATGACGTGGGTAATCGGGAGTTATTGGCCATGAAGTGGGCTTTTGAAGAGTGGAGACATTGGCTGGAGGGAGCCAAACATCAGGTGGTGGTCCTTACGGACCATAAGAATCTGGTCTATCTGGAATCTGCCAAGCGACTCAATCCTAGACAGGCCAGGTGGGCCTTGTTTTTCACACGTTTTAATTTTGTGGTTTCCTTTCTTCCTGGCACTAAGAATGTTAAGGCGGATGCTCTCTCGAGGAGTTTCCTTGCGGACTCTCCTGAGCTATCTGATCCCTCTGTTATTTTGAAGGAGGGTGTAGTTCTTTCCGCCATCTCGCCTAATTTGAGACTTGCTCTGGAGGGGTGTCAGGAGGATAGGCCCGAGCGCTGCCCTGTTGGAAAATTGTTTGTCCCGGACCAATGGAAAAAGAGTGTGATGTCTGAGATTCATTGTTCCGCATTGGCTGGGCATCCCGGAATTTTTGGTACCAGAGACTTGGTTAGTCGGTCCTTTTGGTGGCCTACCTTGTCTCGCGATGTCAGGGAATTTGTGCAGTCCTGCGGACTTGCTCTCGCTCCAAGCCTTGCTCTCGCTCTAGTGGTTTGTTGATGCCATTGCCTGTGCCCAAGAGACCATGGACCCATATCTCTATGGATTTCATTTCCGATCTTCCTGTTTCTCAGAGAATGACCACCATCTGGGTAATTTGTGATAGGTTTTCCAAAATGATACATCTTGTGCCATTACCTAAGTTGCCTTCCTCCTCTGAATTGGTGCCGTTGTTCCTTCAGCACGTGGTTCGTTTACACGGCATTCCTGAGAACATTGTGTCTGACAGAGGAGTCCAGTTTGTTTCCAGATTTTGGAGGACTTTTTGTTCTAAACTGGGTGTTCAATTGTCTTTCTCCTCGGCATTTCATCCTCAGACCAATGGTCAAACTGAGAGAACAAACCAGACATTGGAGACTTATCTAAGATGCTTTGTGTCTGCTGATCAGGATGACTGGGTCTCTTTTTTGCCTTTGGCTGAGTTTGCTCTTAATAATAGGGCTAGCTCTGCCACTTTGATGTCTCCGTTTTTCTGTAATTCTGGGTTTCACCCTCGATTTTCTTCAGGACAGACGGAGGCTTCTGTCTGTCCAGGTGTTGACTCTGTTGTTGAGCGTATGCAGCAGATTTGGGACCAGGTAGTGGAGAGGTTGTCCCTCTCTCAGGAGAAGGCCCAGCGGTTTGCTAACCGGCATAGGACTGATGGTCCTCGGTTTAAAGTGGGGGACTTGGTCTGGTTGTCCTCAAAGAATATTCCTATGAGAGTAGCATCTCCTAAATTTAAGCCTAGGTTCATTGGACCTTATAAGATCATGGAGATTATTAATCCTGTTTCTTTTCGTTTGCTTCTTCCAGGGACATTTAAGATCCATAACGTGTTCCACAAGTCCTTGTTGAAGAGGTTTGTTGAGCCAGTGGTTCCTGCTGCTGTGCCTCCTGACCCTGTTTTGGTTGAGGGCAATCTGGAGTATGTGGTTGAGAAAATATTGGATTCTCGTTTTTCTAGACGAAGACTCCAGTATTTGGTTAAATGGAGAGGTTATGGTCAGGAAGATAATTCTTGGGTGTTTGCTTCGGACATCCATGCTAGGAGACTTATCCGTGCGTATCATAGAACTCATCCTGACCGACCTGGTTGCTCAAATGAGGGTTCGGTGACCCCTCCTCAAGGGGGGGGTACTGTTGTGAATGGGTTTGAGATGAGTTCTGAGCGGAGGCTCCCTCTGGTGGTTACTAGCGGTGCTAGTGAGGATTGGGAATCAGGTGTTACTGATTGGTCTTATTTAAGGGAATCATTTTCCCATCAGGGTTGCCGGTGATCAATTGTTCTGGTCTGAATCCTTCTTTCCAGTTTCCCTTGTAGCCTGCTGTGTCGTGTCTGCATCTCCTGCTTTCAGATAAGACAATTTCTTATTTTGTGTTTTTGCTATATTTTTGCATTTTGTCCTGCACTTCTGTGGGGGCCTTCTGGGTCCCCTCCGGGGGCTTTTTGCCCTCTCAGTTTAGTCCAGCCACTGTGTTTTGTACTTTTGCTTTTTGCATTTTTTTCAGTGGCTGCTGTTTTTGTTACACCAGAGAACTAATTTAGGTGGTAGAGGTCGTGTGATCTCAGGTGATTTTTGAAATTAGTATGTTGGTGTTTTTCAGGGTTTTCTGGGATTGCAGTAAGTACCCTTCCTGTCCTTTTCTATTTAGATAGTTTGGGCCCCAGCGTTTGCTCATACTATTTTCTTTCTGTGTCAGTATTTCCTCTTGTCTAACCGCCATTATATGTTTGGGGGCTTTCTATTATCTTTGGGGTTCTGCTCCGGGGCAGATAGCTTTCCTATTTCTATCTTTAGGTGTAGTTAGTTTCTCAGGCTGTGACGAGGCGTCTAGGACCATCGTAGGAACGCTCCACGGCTGCCTCTAGTTGTGGTGGTTAGTCAGGGTACTGCAATTTCATAGATTCCAACTGCTCTGGTGTATTGCCTTTTTTACCTGCACTCCTCAGCTACCGTAACATAACACTTCCCTCTCCCATGTACAGCTCCCATGCACTTCTCACCTTCTTGAAATACCTCAGCCCATCTTGCCCAAACACATCGCAGAAGAAAACGACTTACAATTCCAACAACTACTTGCTCTTTATCTTCCTACTCCAACTGATTTCAGGGGACATCTCCCACAACACTGGTCCACCATCCCCCAACCTCAACCCCTACCCTACCTCATATCGAAACCATAATAATCTTATTAATATTACTTGCACTCCCTCATCTCCTTATTTTAATTGTGCCCTCTGGAATCCACGGTCTGTGTGGAAAGAGCTTCCCTTCCTGCACAACTACTTTCTGAACAACTCTCTTCATCTGTTGGCCCTCACTGAAACCTGAATTCAGGATTCTGACACTGTCTCCCCTGCTGCTATTTCCTATGGTGGTTTACAGTTCTCACATTCAACGAGACCCTCAAACAGACATGGTCAGCATACTCCTGTCCCCACAATGCACTTTCCAGGTCATCCCCCCAATTCCATCACTCTCATTCCCTTCTTTTGATGTCCACACCATCAGGCTCTTCCATTCCCTCTCCCTCAAAGTAGCGGTCATATATCGGCCCCCAGGCTCCCCCACCCAGTTCCTTGACCACTTCTCAGCCTGGCTGCCGCACTTCATGCCCTCAGAACTACCAACCCTTATCCTTGGAGACTTCAACATCCCCATTAACAGCCCTACTTCCACATCTGCATCTCAGCTTCTATTACTAACCACTTCTCTAGGCCTCTCACAGCTTTCAACCTCTGAGACACACAAGGACGGTAGCACCCTTGACCTGGTCTTTGTCCGGTTCTGTTCAATCTCCCACCTAAATAACTCACCGCTTCCACTCTCTGACCACAACATTTTCTCCTTCACGCTCACAAATCCTGGACCACCCCAACGCACTCCTACCACACATTCAGAAATCTACAAGCTATTAACCCTCAGACACTTTCAGACTCCCTACACTCATCGCTGTCCCCAATCTCCTCTTTTTCCTGTGCTGATTTTGCTGTTCATCACTACAATGACACTCTTAGGCTATGTGCACACGTTGCGGAATTGCCATGGAAATTTCCGCGGCAATTCCGCACCTCCCTGCCGCGGGAAATCCGCATATTATAGGTATGCGTATTCCCGCTAAAAACTAGCGTTTTGCAAGCGTAATTAGCTTGCAGAATGTTAGCAGTTTACAAGTGATCTGACAGCTTGGTCACACGAGTCAAACAAGTGTTTGACTCGTGTGA
This sequence comes from Oophaga sylvatica, assembly GCA_033576555.1. Taxonomy (NCBI): domain Eukaryota; kingdom Metazoa; phylum Chordata; class Amphibia; order Anura; family Dendrobatidae; genus Oophaga; species Oophaga sylvatica. The sequence continues at coordinate 35,679 of JARQOD010004494.1, forward strand.
CCAACTTTTTACTATTGATGCTGCCTATGTCGCATCATTAGTAAAAAGATCTAATGTAAAAAGAATAAATAATGATATTCTCACCTTCCGGCGGCCCCCGCAGCTTTCCCGCCTCTCAGCGACGCTCCCGGCCAATCCCGTTCCCAGGAGTCCTTTGAGACAATCACCCGATGACGTAGCATCTCGCGAGACCACTACGTCATCTGGCGTGATCTCGCAATGCATTACTGGGACCGGGAGCGTCGCTGAGAGGCGGGAAAGCTGCGGGGGCTGCCGGAAGGTGAGAATATCATTATTTTTTATTTTAATTATTGTTTTTACATGGATATGGTACCCAGGGCTTGGAGGAGAGTCTCCCCTCCTCCAGACCCTGGGTACCATCCGCACATGAACCGCTTACTTTCCGCATGGTGGGCACAGCCACATGCGGAAAGTAATTGGTTCAATGCATTCCTATGGCGGCGGAATCGCCGCGGTTCCGCAAAAAAGAATGAGCATGCTGCGGATTCTCCCGCGATGCGATTCCGCAGCGGAAAAACCCGCAGCATGTGCACAGCATTGCGGAATCCCATAGGGCAGTGTTTCTCAACTCCAGTCCTTAGGACCCACCAACAGGTCATGTTTTCAGGATTTCCTTAGTATTGCAAAGGTGATGGAATTAATGCTTGAGCAGGTGATAAAATTATCACCTGTGCAATACTAAGGAAATCCTGAAAACATGACCTGTTGGTGGGTCCTGAGGACTGGAGTTGAGAAACACTGCCATAGGGCATAATGTGTTGTATTGTGTAAGCGGTTTTGCCGAAAAACCGCGGCAAAACCGCTAGGAATCCGCAACATGTGCACAGGCCCTTAGAAGCACCCTTGACCAAGTAGCGCCGCTCACCCTCAGAACTTCAAAAAACACAGTAAAACAGCCCTGGCTCACATTGCAAACTCAACTTCTCCAACGATGCTCTAGGAGTGCTGAACACCTTTGGAGAAAAACCCGCACACCAGAAGACTTCATCCACTTTAAATTTATGTTAAGAACTTATAATGCTACCCTTCACCTCACCAAACAGACCTACTTCACCACCCTGATCTCCTCACTAGCCAATAACCCCAAGAAACTTTTTGACACTTTTCACTCCCTCCTCAGGCCAAAAGCACAAGCCCCCATCACAGATATTTGTGCTGATGACCTGGCCTACCACTTTATAGAAAAAATAGATACTATCCCTCAGGAAATCTGCTCTCAACCACCAAGTGCTGTGACTCCCATCCCTCCCTGCATTTCCCCTGGCTCACTTTCCACATTTGATCCCATCACAGAAGAAGAAGTCTCCAGACTCCTCTCTTCCTCTCGTCCGACTACATGCACTACTGACCCCATTCCCTCACATCTCCTCCAGTCTCTTGAGTTGTCACAACTCACCTAACTACAATCTTTAATCTCTCACTCTCCTCTTGCATTTTCCCATCCTCCTGAGCACAACTGCAGAGCCAGGCCCCAAAAGGGGACCAGGCTGAAGTCCACTGCAAGGCAGCAAACCAGCAAAGAAAATCCAACCAGAGGAAAAAAAACAACAAGTCACTTATCTGAATGAGAGCAGGAATGCAATATGAGCTCCAAGCAAGACCTGGAAGAACAATTGATTACCGGCAAGGCTAACGGGAGTAAAGGTCACTTATATCAGACCATTCGGACCCAGCTGAAAGCCATTCAGCAATTGGTTCATTATCCTCAGCAACCACCGGAGGGAGCCCCAGCTCCGAAGTCGCCTCCAACGCGTTCACAGCAGTACCCCCCTTGAGGAGGGGTCACCGAACCCTCACCTGCGCAACCAGGCCGATCAGGATGAGCTCGATGATAGGCACGGATCAGTCTCCTAGCATGGATGTCCGAAGCAAACACCCAAGAATTGTCCTCTTGACCATAACCTCTCCACTTAACCAAATACTGGAGTTTCCATCTAGCAAAACGAGAATCCAATATTTTCTCAACCACATACTCCAATTTGCCCTCAATCAAAACAGGGTCGGGAGGAGCAGCCATAGGAACCACTGGCTCGACAAACCTCTTCAATAAGGACTTGTGGAACACGTTATGGATCTTAAATGTCCCTGGAAGAAGCAAACAGAAGGAAACCGGATTAAGAATTTCCATGATCTTATAAGGTCCAATGAACCTTGGCTTAAATTTTGGAGACGCAACCTTCATAGGGATATTTCTTGAGGACAACCAAACCAAGTCCCCCACTTTAAAACGAGGACCATCAGTCCTATGCCGGTTGGCAAACCGCTGGGCCTTCTCCTGAGAGAGACAACCTCTCCACTACCTAGTCCCAAATCTGCTCCATTTGCTCCACAATACAGTCAACCCCCGGACAGACGGAAGCCTCCGCCTGTCCTGAAGAAAATCGAGGGTGAAACCCAGAATTGCAGAAAAATGGAGACATCAAGGTGGCAGAGCTAGCCCTATTATTAAGAGCAAACTCCGCCAAAGGCAAAAAAGAGACCCAGACATCTTGATCATTAGACACAAAACATCTCAAATAAGTCTCCAAGGTCTGGTTTGTTCCCTCGGTTTGTCCATTGGTCTGAGGGTGAAATGCAGAGGAGAAAGATAACTGAACACCAAGTTTAGAACAAAATGTTCTCCAAAATCTGGAAACAAACTGGACTCCTCTGTCAGACATAATGTTCTCCGGAATGCCATGTAACCGAACCACGTGCTGAAAGAACAAAGGCACAAATTCGGAGGAGGAAGGCAACTTAGGTAATGGCACAAAATGTATCATCTTGGAAAACCTATCACAGATTACCCAGATAACGGTCTGTTGTGAATGGACTTGAAATGAGTTCTGAGCAGAGGCTCCCTCTGGTGGTTACAAGCGGTACTGGACTGTGTTATGTTTCGGTAGCTGAGGAGTGCAGGCAAAAAAGGCACTACACCAGAGCAGTTAGAATCTATGAGATTGCAGTACCCTGACTAACCACAACACTAGAGGCAGCCGTGGAGCGTTCCTACGTTGGTCCTAGACGCCTCGTCACAGCCTGAGAAACTAACTACACCTAAAGATAGATATAGGAAAGCTATCTGCCCCGGAGCAGAACCCAAAGATAATAAAAAGCCCCCAAACATGTAATGGCGGTTAGACAAGAAGAAATACTGACACAGACAGAAAATAGTATGAGCAAACGTTGGGGCCCAAACTAACTAAATAGAAAAGGATAGGAAGGGTACTTACTGCAATCCCAGAAAACCCTGAAAAGCACCAACTCTACTAATTTCAAAAACACCGGAGATCACACGACCTCTACCACCTAAATTAGTTCTCTGGTGTAACAAAATCAAAACAGCAGCCACTGAAAAAACTGGAAAAAGCAAAAGTACAAACATCAGTGGCTGAACTAAACTGAGAGGGCAAAAGCCCCGGAGGAGACCCTGAAGGCCCCCACAGAAGTGCAGGACAAAATGCAAAAATCAAGCACAAAAACAAAAAGAAGAAAATGTCTTATCTGTTAGCAAGAGATGCAGACACGACACAGCAGGCTACAAGGGAAACAGGAATCTAGGATAGAGACCAGAACAATTGATCACCGGCAACCCTGATGGGAAGGTGACTCCCTTATATAAGACCAGTCAGTAACACCTGATTCCCAATCCTCACAATCTAACTGGACAGACCAGTACGCTTGTAACCACCAGAGGGAGCCTCTGCTCAGAACTCATCTCAAGCCCATTCACAACAGGACTGTCCAGTGAAGATTGTGAGGAGTGGGAATCAGGTGTTACTGACTGGTCTTATATAAGGGAGTCGCCTTCCCATCAGGGTTGCCGGTGATCAATTGTTCTGGTCTCAATCCTTGAGTTCTGTTTCCTTTGTAGCCTGCTGTGTCGTGTCTGCATCTCCTGCTAACAGATAAGACATTTTCTTCTTTTTGTTTTTGTGCTTGATTTTTGCATTTTGTCCTGCACTTCTGTGGGGGCCTTCAGGGTCCCCTCCGGGGGCTTTTGCCCTCTCAGTTTAGTTCAGCCACTGATGTTTGTACTTTTGCTTTTTCCAGTTTTTTCAGTGGCTGCTGTTTTGATTTTGTTACACCAGAGAACTAATTTAGGTGGTAGAGGTCGTGTGATCTCAGGTGATTTTGAAATTAGTAGAGTTGGTGCTTTTCAGGGTTTTTTGGGATTGCAGTAAGTGCCCTTCCTATCCTTTTCTATTTAGGTAGTTTGGGCCCCAACGTTTGCTCATACTATTTTCTGTCTGTGTCAGTATTTTATCTTGTCTAACCGCCATTACATGTTTGGGGGCTTTCTATGTTCTTTGGGGATCTGCTCCGGGGCAGATAGCTTTCCTCTTTCTATCTTTAGGTGTAGTTAGTTTCTCAGGCTGTGACGAGGCGTCTAGGACCAACGTAGGAACGCTCCACGGCTGCCTCTAGTTGTGGTGGTTAGTCAGGGTACTGCAATCTCATAGATTCCAACTTCTCTGGTGTATTGCCTTTTTTACCTGCACTCCTCAGCTACCGAAACATAACAGTATCACCTGCCCAAAAAATTGAAAATTGTATGGTACTAACAGAAGGGAAAAAATATTGTGAAAGAAAAAAGGTTGTCAGAGTTGTCAGAGATATTTTTCTGTTTGTTGCATTTTTTTCCCTCTGTATCTCTGGGTGCTGGGGAGGATTTTTTTTTTCTCTCAATGGAGTTTGCACAGTTGTCTGGCCGTGTGGATCAGCTTGCCACTGAGGTTCGGAGTATTGCTGCCTATCTTGCTAGGTTGCCTGTTGTGGAACCTAGGATTCCCATGCCAGATTTGTTTTTAGGGGATCGAGCTAAGTTTCAGAATTTCAAAAATAATTGTAAATTGTTTTTTGCTTTAAAATCTAAGTCCTCAGGGAACGCAGTGCAGCAGGTTCAAATTGTCATCTCTCTCCTGCGCGGCGATCTTCAGGATTGGGCTTTTTCCCTGACACCTGGGGATCCTGTTTTGAGTGATGTTGATGCATTTTTTCAGGCTTTGGGGTTATTGTACGATGAGCCTAATGTCACTGATCAAGCTGAAAAAGCCTTGTTGGCATTAAATCAGGGTCTTGATGACGCTGAGTTATTGTCATGGGTGTATCGCCACGAGGATCGTCGCGATTACACACTCTGACTTCTCACAGCTGAGTTGCTGTTTCTTTGTGTTTGGTAATGAGGGAGTTAATTTTACCTAGCTCTTTGCTAAGACTAGGTCCAGCCTCGCCCGGCTGCTTTTGATTATGTTCTAATTAGATTCCTTCATATACCTGCCAGTCTGCTTGTTAGATGCCGGTGAAAGCATTCATGTAGTCTAGCAGACTGGATCAGTTCTGAGAATACTTAAGCTAAGAGTTCCTTAGTTGTTTTTACTCTTATAGCTTATAGTTTATCTCTGAGACCTTAGGTGTTCCTACTGTGTGTGAGTGTTGTATGTAAGACTTTATTTACTTTATTTCTTGTCTTTCTTGTATGTCTTTCTGTTCATTAACCGTTACCTGTTCATTCCCTTTGGTGGTAATCAGGGTCCTTCTTAGGACTAGATTACAGTTGGCAGGGATTGATAGGAGACAGGGTTTACGCTGGTGGCCTGGACCTCTGTACCTTTAACAGTACCTCCAGGTAGAGGGATTAGTTAGGACCCAAGTTTAGGGTCAGCATAGACCCAGGTCACCCTCTAGCCGGAGACAGCGTATAACGGATTCCGTATTGACCCACTGGACATTCTGTCCGTTAATTCTATGTTATCATATATCTATGCGCATGTTATATAGTATGTTGCCCTTTTGATATAGATTACTGTCATCACATATATATATATATATATATATCTGCTATACAGCGTGACAGTTATACTGTCAGAGATTCCGTAGGTGGGCAGTCCTGACCAAGTGGAATGACGACGCTTTGGCGGCCCTTTTTCGGAAGGGTCTGTCAGATAATGTAAAGGATGTTATGGTGGGATTCTCTGTCCCCTCTGGTCTCAATGATTCTATGTCATTAGCGATTCAAATTGACAGACATTTGCGTGAGCGGAGAAGTATGCGTGGAATGGTGTTGCCTTGTGAACCTGCTTCTGAACCCATGCAGTGTGATAGAGTGGTGTCTGGGGCACAGCGTCATGAGTTTCGAATGCGCAATGGGTTATGTTTCTACTGTGGTGATGCCTCTCATGCTATTTCAGTCTGCCCTAAGCGGGGAAGACGTTTTGCACGCTCAGTTGTCTTGGTAGTGTTCAGACTAAGTTTTTATTAACTGTCACTCTGATATGCTCTCTGTCCTCATTTTCTGCTCAGGCTTTCGTTGATTCTGGAGCAGCTATTAACCTGATGGATTATGATTTTGCTAAACGTTGTGGGTTTCCCTTGATACCCCTACAGAAGTCTATTCCCCTACTGGGGATCGATTCTACCCTTTGGCTGAGAATAAACCTCAGTTCTCTACTCAGGTGATAATGAGGGTTGAACCTGATCATCAGGAGTGCTGTACATTTTTGGTTCTGTATAATCTGCATGATATTATCGTACTGGGCTTCCCTTGGTTGCAGTCTCATAATCCTGTTTTGGATTGGAAATCTGTGTCTGTAACCAGTTGGGGCTGCCAATGTGTTAATACCAACACTCCTGTTTTTTTTGCCTCCCCCCAGGCTCAGGATGTTCCTGACTTTTTGATTGATTTTTCTGATGTGTTTAGCGAAAGTAAATCTGCATCCTTGCCTCCCCATAGGAGCTATGACTGCGCTATTGAATTAGTGCCTGGTAGTAAATTCCCTAAAGGTCGCCTTTTTAACTTGTCTGTACCTGAACATGACGCTATGCGGTCTTATATCAAGGAATCATTGGAGAAGGGTCATATCAGACCATCCTCTTCACCCTTAGGTGCCGGTTTTTTCTTTGTGGCCAAAAAGGATGGTTCATTAAGGCCGTGTATTGATTATCGTCTTTTGAACAATATTACTGTAAAATATCAATACCCGTTACCTTTGATTTCTGACCTGTTTTCCAGGGTGAAAAACGCTACTTGGTTTACCAAGCTTGACCTCAGGGGGGCATATAACCTTATTCGCATTAAGCACGGGGATGAATGGAAGACGGCATTCAATACCCCTGAGGGGCATTTTGAGTACCTTGTGATGCCCTTTGGGCTCACTAATGCTCCTTCTGTCTTCCAGTCCTTCATGAATGACATTTTCAGGGATTTTGTGGATAAATTTCTGATTGTTTATTTGGATGATATCTTGATTTTTTCTAATGACTGGGACTCTCATGTGAAACATGTTCGAACTGTATTCCAGATTTTGAGAGAGAATGCTCTGTATGTGAAGGGATCAAAGTGTCTTTTTGGCGTACAGAGGATCTCATTTCTGGGATTCATTTTGTCCCCATCTGTTATTGAAATGGACCCGGTCAAGGTTCAGGCCATCTGTGATTGGGTCCAACCTACTTCATTAAAGGCTCTTCAAAGATTTTTGGGTTTTGCCAATTTTTATCGTAAATTTATTGGTAATTTCTCGGTTATTGTTAAACCATTGACTAATTTGACCAGAAAGGGTTCTGATGTGGTGAATTGGCCTCCTGAGGCAGTCTCTGCATTTCAGGAATTTAAGCAGAGATTCACTTCTGCTCCTGTTCTACAGCAGCCTGATGTTTCTCTGCCATTTCAGGTGGAGGTTGATGCCTCTGAAATTGGGGCAGGTGCCGTTTTGTCCCAAAAAGATCCAGAGACCTCTAAAAGTAACCCTTGTGCCTTTTTCTCTCGAAAATTTTCTCCTACTGAACGTAATTATGACGTGGGTAATCGGGAGTTACTGGCCATGAAGTGGGCTTTTGAAGAGTGGAGACATTGGCTGGAGGGAGCCAAACATCAGGTGGTGGTCCTTACGGACCATAAGAATCTGGTTTATCTGGAATCTGCTAAGCGACTCAATCCTAGACAGGCCAGGTGGGCCTTGTTTTTCATACGTTTTAATTTTGTGGTTTCCTTTCTTCCTGGCACTAAGAATGTTAAGGCGGATGCCCTCTCGAGGAGTTTCCTTGTGGACTCTCCTGAGTTATCTGATCCTTCTGTTATTTTGAAAGAGGGTGTAGTTCTTTCCGCCATCTCACCCAGTTTGAGACTTGCTCTGGAGGGGTGTCAGGAGGATAGGCCCGAGCGCTGCCCTGTTGGAAAATTGTTTGTCCCGGACCAGTGGAAAAAGAGTGTGATGTCTGAGATTCATTGTTCCGCGTTGGCTGGGCATCCGGAATTTTTGGTACCAGAGACTTGGTTAGTCGGTCCTTTTGGTGGCCTACCTTGTCTCGTGATGTCAGGGAATTTGTGCAGTCCTGCGGGACTTGCTCTCACTCCAAGCCTTGCTCTCGCTCTAGTGGTTTGTTGATGCCATTGCCTGTGCCCAAGAGACCATGGACCCATATCTCTATGGATTTCATTTCCGACCTCCCTGTTTCTCAGAGAATGACCGTCATCTGGGTGATTTGTGATAGGTTTTCCAAGATGATACATCTTGTGCCATTACCTAAGTTGCCTTCCTCCTCTGAATTGGTGCCTTTGTTCCTTCAGCACGTGGTTCGTTTACACGGCATTCCTGAGAACATTGTGTCTGACAGAGGAGTCCAGTTTGTTTCCAGATTTTGGAGGGCCTTTTGTTCTAAACTTGGTGTTCAATTGTCTTTCTCCTCGGCGTTTCATCCTCAGACCAATGGTCAAACTGAGAGAACAAACCAGACATTGGAGACTTATCTAAGATGCTTTGTGTCTGCTGATCAAGATGACTGGGTCTCTTTTTTGCCTTTGGCTGAGTTTGCTCTTAATAATAGGGCTAGCTCTGCCACTTTGATGTCTCCATTTTTCTGTAATTCTGGGTTTCACCCTCGATTTTCTTCAGGACAGACGGAGGCTTCTGTCTGTCCAGGTGTTGACTCTGTTGTGGAGCGTATGCAACAGATTTGGGACCAGGTAGTGGAGAGGTTGTCCTCTCTCAGTAGAGGGCCCAGCGGTTTGCTAACCAGCATAGAACTGATGGTCCTCGGTTTAAAGTGGGGGACTTGGTCTGGTTGTCCTCAAGAAATATTCCTATGAGAGTGGCATCTCCTAAATTTAAGCCTAGGTTCATTGGACCTTATAAGATCATGGAGATTCTTAATCCTGTTTCTTTTCGTTTGCTTCTTCCAGGGACATTTAAGATCCATAACGTGTTCCACAAGTCCTTGTTGAAGAGGTTTGTTGAGCCAGTGGTTCCTACTGCTTTGCCTCCTGACCCTGTTCTGGTTGAGGGCAATATGGAGTTTGTGGTTGAGAAAATATTGAATTCTCGTTTTTCTAGACGGAAACTCCAGTATTTGGTTAAGTGGAGAGGTTATGGTCAGGAAGACAATTCTTGGGTGTTTGCTTCGGACATCCATGCTATGAGACTCATCCGTGCGTATCATAGAACTCATCCTGACCGACCTGGTTGCTCAAGTGAGGGTTCGGTGACCCCTCCTCAAGGGGGGGTACTGTTGTGAATGGACTTGAAATGAGTTCTGAGCAGAGGCTCCCTCTGGTGGTTACAAGCGGTACTGGACTGTCCAGTGAAGAATGTGAGGAGTGGGAATCAGGTGTTACTGACTGGTCTTATATAAGGGAGTCGCCTTCCCATCAGGGTTGCCGGTGATCAATTGTTCTGGTCTCAATCCTTGAGTCCTGTTTCCTTTGTAGCCTGCTGTGTCGTGTCTGCATCTCCTGCTAACAGATAAGACATTTTCTTCTTTTTGTTTTTGTGCTTGATTTTTGCATTTTGTCCTGCACTTCTGTGGGGGCCTTCAGGGTCCCCTCCGGGGGCTTTTGCCCTCTCAGTTTAGTTCAGCCACTGATGTTTGTACTTTTGCTTTTTCCAGTTTTTTCAGTGGCTGCTGTTTTGATTTTGTTACACCAGAGAACTAATTTAGGTGGTAGAGGTCGTGTGATCTCAGGTGATTTTGAAATTAGTAGAGTTGGTGCTTTTCAGGGTTTTTTGGGATTGCAGTAAGTGCCCTTCCTATCCTTTTCTATTTAGGTAGTTTGGGCCCCAACGTTTGCTCATACTATTTTCTGTCTGTGTCAGTATTTCATCTTGTCTAACCGCCATTACATGTTTGGGGGCTTTCTATGTTCTTTGGGGATCTGCTCCGGGGCAGATAGCTTTCCTCTTTCTATCTTTAGGTGTAGTTAGTTTCTCAGGCTGTGACGAGGCGTCTAGGACCAACGTAGGAACGCTCCACGGCTACCTCTAGTTGTGGTGGTTAGTCAGGGTACTGCAATCTCATAGATTCCAACTTCTCTGGTGTATTGCCTTTTTTACCTGCACTCCTCAGCTACCGAAACATAACAACGGTCATTCTCTGAGAGACAGGGAGGTCGGAAATAAAATCCATAGAGATATGGGTCCATGGCCTCTTGGGCACAGGTAATGACATTAACAAACCACTAGAGCGAGAGCAAGGCTTGGAGCGAGAGCAAGTCCCACAGGACTGCACAAATTCCCTGACGTCACGAGACAAAGTAGGCCACCAAAAGGACCGACTTACCAAGTCTCTGGTACCAAAAATACCGGGATGACCAGCCAACGCGGAACAATGAATCTCAGACATCACACTCTTCTTCCACTGGTCTGGGACAAACAATTTCCCAACAGGGCAGCGTTCAGGTTTATCCTCCTGACAACCCTCCAGAGCCAGTCTCAAATTGGGTGAGATGGCAGCAAGAACTACACCCTCTTTCAAAATAACAGCAGGATCAGTTAACTCAGGAGAATCCGCAAAGAAACTCCTCGAGAGGGCATCAGCCTTAACATTCTTAGTGCCCGGAAGAAAAGAAACCACAAAATTAAAATGTGTGAAAAACAAGGCCCACCTGGCCTGTCTAGGATTAAGTCGCTTGGCTGATTCGAGATAAACCAGGTTCTTATGGTCCGTGAGGACCACCGCCTGATGTTTGGCTCCTTCCAGCCAATGTCTCCACTCTTCAAAGGCCCACTTCATGGCCAATAACTCCCGATTACCCACGTCATAATTACGTTCAGTTGGAGAAAATTTTCGAGAGAAAAAGGCACAAGGGTTACTCTTAGAGGTCTCCAGATCCCTTTGGGACAAAACGGCACCTGCCCCAATCTCAGAAGCATCAGCCTTCACATGAAACGGTAGAGAAACATCAGGCTGCCGTAGAAGAGGAGCAGAAATGAATCTCTGCTTAAGTTCCTGAAACGCAGAAACTGCCTCAGGAGGTCAATTCACCACATCGGAACCCTTTTTGGTCAAATCAGTCAATGGTTTAACAATACCGGAGAAATTACCAATAAATTTACGATAAAAATTGGCAAAACCCAAAAATCTCTGAAGAGCCTTCAATGTAGTAGGTTGAACCCAATCACAGATGGCCTGAACCTTGACCGGGTCCATTTCAATAACAGACGGGCCTGAGTGTCACGCTGCTGAGCGAGCTCCTGCTGGAGGACGGCCAGCAGCGAGGCATTCCCTGGGCGGACAACCGGGTGTCCATAGATTTCATGACGGACATAATACGGGTCTGGTTCTCCCGTAAAAAGAGCAACTCCTTTTGAGTTGCAGCCGAGGCACCAGCGGGGTCCATGGACTGATTATACTGTAAGAATTTGTGGTACTCCTAGAGTGGAACCGTAGGACCGCGACCACGACCCTCCCCAGGGCGAGCTGACCAGGTGAACCACCCCCTATACAGGGAGCGTCCAAGGAAGATTATAGCCGCGGCAGCTGGTGCCCAGGGCGGACTAAAGGAGACACATATGGACAACCGGCGAGAACAGTAAAGAAGCAGGCATGGAAGAGACACTGGCAGAGGGACACGGCTGAGACAATGGAAGACGGACACGGCAGGGACACCGGAGCAGCGGACAAGGCAGAGACACAGGAACGCTGGCAGGGTGAAAGCACAGACGGGATGGCACTACGGGCACTGGTACAGGGGGGCGAGGATGAGACACAGGCAGGAGAAATGCGGCAGAGGACCTGACCACAGGCAGCATGGAGGAACCGGCAGGCGGAACACTAGGAGAGAACAAAAGAGGGCACAGTGAGAGAGACCCAGGAAGGCAGCGCTAAACCATGCCTAAAACAAAGGGTGGGGGAGAGCGCAGGCAGACGAGGGGACAGAATCAAGTGTAAAGACAATTGATAATCAGGTGCCACCTAAGACAGACGGCTGCCTGATATGGGAAGCGCCCCGAGGACTTCCGGGTCGGGTCCTCCCCAGGGGCATAGAGGGGACGAAGCAGCTGGCCTTCAGGAAGGCAAATGTGCGCATGCGCCGCTGAACCCAGCGCGCACTCAATGAGAATCAGGAGCTGGCCGGAAGACCGGAAGTGCAGCCGCAGAGTGACGCTCACCAGCGCAGGGAGCACGCCTGGATGCCGTGGACAGGTAAGTATGATAGGGCAGAGCAGGAGACGTGACACAGGGTATGTAAACTTTTGATCAGGGTCATTTGGATGTTTTGGGTTGTCATTATGATTTAAAAAGAGAAAACACAGTAGTTTGACAATAAATGGCTTCACCCAACCACTAACCATGAGTGGAGAAAAAGTTTTGGTGTTATCATTCATATTCTCTGAAAAAAGGCCAAGAAAGCAAAAATTCTGCCAGGGTATGAAAACTTTTGAGCACAACTGTATGTGTGTAGGGACAGTGCTTGTACAGGGCATTGTTTCCTGATGTGGAGACGTTTCTCCAGTAATGCTATTTGCCTCTCTTGCACTGGTCCTTGTCTGTTTTAGAATGAACCAGAAGGCAGAGCGGTAGAGGCTAGATTGGAGTTGAATTCTTGAGGGGGAGGAGTGAATCTTTGAGATCATGACGTCACCGGAATGGGCGGAGCCTCTCCAGTCCCGCGCTAAGCTGCAGCAGTGTGCACATTGTGCCGGGACAGGAGGCTGTGAGGAGGATCCCGGAGTTGTGCTGAGTTGTGTGTAGCAACCTGAGCCCTAGGACGACTCGTGTTCAGCGCTGTGCTGTGAGGACTGATCCTGAGCTCGTCTAGTGGTGATCCCCAGTGGCCTGAGGTGGGGAGACCACGTGACTGAATGTTGTAGAGGCATCCAGGGGACTGCTGTGAGGGGGTAATGGGTGAGGGGGGCATGGGGTATGTAGAGGAGTTTCCAGGGGACTGCTGTGGGGGGGCATGGGGTATGTAGAGGAGTTTCCAGGGGACTGCTGTGAGGGGGCATGGGGTGAGGGGGGCATGGGGTATGTAGAGGAGTTTCCAGGGGACTGCTGTGAGGGGGCATGGGGTGAGGGGGGCATGGGGTATGTAGAGGAGTTTCCAGGGGACTGCTGTGGGGGGGCATGGGGTATCTAGAGGGGCATCCAGGGGGCTGGTGTGCAGGGGCATGGAGTATGTAGAGGGGCATGGAGTGAGGGGTCTGGTGTGAGGGAGCATGAGATATGTAGGGGGGCATCCAGGGGGCTGGTGTTGTAGAGGCATCCAGGGGGGTGATGTGAGGGGGCATGGGGTATGTAGAGGGGCATCCAGGGGGCTGGTGTGTGGGGCATGGGGTATGTAGAGGGGCATCCAGGGGGCTGGTGTGCAGGGGCATGGAGTATGTAGAGGGCATGGAGTGAGGGGTCTGGTGTGAGGGAGCATGAGATATGTAGGGGGGCATCCAGGGGGCTGGTGTTGTAGAGGCATCCAGGGGGGTGATGTGAGGGGCATGGGTATGTAGAGGGGCATCCAGGGGGCTGGTGTGTGGGGGCATGGGGTATGTAGAGGGGCATCCATGGGGCTTGTGGTGCGGGGTCATGGGGTATGTAGAGGGGCATCCATGGTGCTGGTGTGTGGGGCATGGGGTATGTGGAGGGGCATCCAGGGGCTAGTGTGCGGGGAGTGGATAAAATGAGGTCCTCAAAAACATGTGACTACAGTGAGGCCTCAAAAATTCACTCCGATCCAGTCACCTCAGTAGTGAGTCAGCTACAGTGGAGCTGCTGGAATGAGGACCACAAAATCTCCACTCCAATCTAGTCACCTCAGTAGTGAGCCGGCTGGAGTGGAGTTGGTAAAATGAGGCCTCAAAAAATCAACTCCGATCTAGACGGCTCACTAGTGAATCAGCTAGAATGGAGTTGATTTTTTGTGAACCACAAAAAATCAACTCCGAACTAGACGCAACCCTGCAATCAGCACAGACGTCTTCTCTCAGGGTAAATGCTAGACTGTATGGGCTCCTGCCTGGTGTGATGTCATTTCGGTCACGTGTTGTGGGCGTTTACTGAGGAAGCATGTTCTAGTTTAGCAAGGCACGAAGCAGCAAGCCAGGACGCCATTACACGCCATGGCTCATAGAGGTCAGTAGGTGCTACCCTGTGGTGGCATTTTGGGGGTGAGGGTTCCGGGGGGGCCCGAAATTTAGGGTTCAGGGTTTGTATTACAGTATGTATTAGCGTGCGACCCTCCTGTGGTGGAAGTTGGGGGTAATGATCCGAAGTAGCACGCCAGTACCAGAGGGCTTTGGGGGGACCTCGGTGGTGGGACTTGGGGTGACTTGCATGTGGTTGGGAACCTGCTGCTGGGGGGACGCATCAGGTGGGGTTTGGGTGGGTGACCTGAGTGGGGGGTAACCTGCTGCTGGCTGTGGTAGGATTTGAGGGTGATCTGCTGCTTATGGGTGTGGACCCACACACTTGTGGTGGGATTTGGGGGTGCGACCTGCATTAGGCTATTTGTGGGAGTCCTGTAGTGGGTTTTGGGGTGGGATTTTGGTGGGCCACCTGCTGCTGACTATTGGTGTAACCTCTGTGGTGTAATCTGCTTATGGGGGATGCCTTTTAGTGGTGGGTGACCTGCTGCTGGTTATTGGGGGACACCTGTGATGGGAATTGTGGGTGACCTGCTTGTGGTGGGGTTTGGGGGGGCCACCTGCTGCTGGTTATTGGGGGACCCCTGTGGTGGGATTTGTGGGTGACCTGCTTGTGGGATTTGGGGGTGAACTGCTTATGGTGTGGACCCCTTTTAGTGTGTGGCGACCTGCTGCTGGTTATTGGGGGACACCTGTGGTGGGAGTTGTGGGTGACCTGCTTGTGGTGGGGTTTGGGGGGGGGCCACCTGCTGTTGGCTATTGGTAGGACCTCTGTGGTGTGATTTGTGACCTGCTCACGGGGGACCTTTTTTTTAGTGGGGGGCGACATGCTTGTGGTGGGGTTTGTGGGGCAATCTGGCTATTAAGGGACCCATGTGGTGTGATTTGTGGGTGACCTGCTCAGGTGGGACCCTTTTAGTGGTGGGTGACCTGCTTGTGGTGGGTTTTTGGGGTGCAACCTGCTGCTGGCTATTGGGGGAACCCCTGTGGTAGGATTTGAGGGTGACCTGTTGTGTGTGGGTGGGTACCCCTTTTAATGGCTATTGGGGGGACCTCTGTGGTGTGATTTGTGGGTGAACTGCTCAGGTGGGACCCCTTTTAGTGTGGGTGACCTGCTTGTGGTTGGTTTTTGGGGCCCAACCTGCTGCTAGCTATTGGGGGGACCTCTGTGGTAGGATTTAAAGGGTGACCTGCTTGTGGAGTGTGAGGGTGACCTGCTGCAGGCTTTTGGGAGGGGGGGAGGTTGGGGAACCCTGTGGTGGGGTGTTTTGGTGACCTGCTCAGGTTGGACCCCTTTTAGTGGGGGGTGACCTGCTTGTGGGGTTTGAAGGGGTGACCTGCTGCTGGCTATTTGGGGTACCCCTGTGGTGTGATTTGTGGGTGACCTGCTTGTGGGATTTGGGGGTGACCTGCTTATGGTGTGGACCCATTTTAGTGTGTGGCGACCTGCTGCTGGTTATTGGGGGACACCTGTGATGGGAATTTTGGGTGACCTGCTTGTGGTGGGGTTTTGGGGGGCCACCTGCTTTTGGCTATTGGTAGGACCTCTGTGGTATGATTTGTGTGTGACCTGCTCACGAGGGACCTTTTTTAGTGTGGGGCGACATGGTGGGGTTTGGGGGGCGATCTGGCTATTAAGGGACCCTTGAAGTGGGATTTGTGGGTGACCTGCTCAGGTGGGACCCCTTTTAGTGGTGGGTGACCTGCTGCTGGTTATGGGCGATCTGGGTATTAAGCGACCCCTGTGGTGGGATTTGTGGGTGACTTGCTCAGGTGGGACCCCTTTTAGTTGTGGTTGACGTGCTGCTGGTTATTGGGGGGGACCCCTGTGGTAGTATTTGAGGGTGACATGCTGCTTATGGGTGCGGACCCCTTTTAATGGGAGGTGACCTGCTTGTGTTGTTATATGGGGGGTGCAACCTGCATCAGACTATTTGGGGTACTCCTGTTGTGGGTTTTGGGAGGTGACCTGCTTGTGGTGGAGTTTGGGGGGGCCACCTGCTGTTGGCTATTGGTAGGACCTCTGTGGTGTGATTTGTAAGTGACGTGCTCTCGGGGGACCTTTTTTAGTGGGGGGCGACATGCTTGTGGTGGGGTTTGAGGGGCGAGCTGGGTATTAAGGGACCCCTGTGGTGGGATTTGTGGGTGACCTGCTCAGGTGGGACCCCTTTTAGTGGTGGGTGACCTGCTTGTGGTGAGGTTTTGGGGGGCCACCTGCTGTTGGCTATTGGTAGGACCTCTGTGGTGTGATTTGTGACCTGCTAATAATAATAATAATCTTTATTTATATAGCGCCAACATATTCCGCAGCGCTTTACAGTTTAACAGTTTCAGAACACAAGTCATAAGTAACAACGTTAATACAATAATTAAAGCAAAATAAGCCGCCCCTGCTCGTGAGAGCTTACAATCTACAATGAGGTGGGGGAGATACAAAGTACAGGTGTTTATATATAATGGTGTATTTACAATGATGGTCCAGCCATTTTGAGGGAGTGAGGGATGGATGGAGATAGTGAATGGGCTACACACACACACTTACACATAGAATGACTTTGATTAGTGAATGTGATAGGCCGCTCTGAACAAATGTGTTTTGAGGAGCGCCTGAAACCATGCAAATTGTGGATAGTCCTAATTTCTTGGGGTAGAGCATTCCAGAGGATTGGCGCAGCGCGGGAGAAGTCTTGGAGTCGGGAGTGGGAGGTACGGATTAGTGCAGAGGTTAGTCGAAGGTCGTTTGCAGAGCGCAGCAGTCGGTTAGGCCGATAGATAGAAATGAGGGAGGAGATGTAGGGGGGTGCTGCACTGTGGAGAGCTTTGTGGGTGAGAACCAGTTGTGACAGTGTCACTGGATTTATATGTGAGGGGAGGTATGTGTCACACAGGATGCTCTCCTGTGTGAACTAAAACCTACTTTATTATCTGCCTGCATGTTATATGCTGGTAGGTTTACTGTTAAAGGAGGTGCGGTTTTATGGGAATGTCAAAGAGGGCGGGAGGCATTCCCCCTACCTCCCCTCAGGGTGTGGCTGAGCAATGTATAAAAGCTCAGTCCTGTTTTTTTTTCTCTGAAGTGTGGTCTGGAGAAGAAAGTCTCCAGACAGTATAGTGGAAGCTGCAGAGCTTACCACAAGGACTTTAGCAGTGCAGTTTATGCTACCAAGAGCGGGTGGAACCCACTCATCTATGGACTGAGTTATTGTTTTTTTTTTTTTATGTTTTCCCGTTTAACCCAGAGGGGTCATGTTTACTTTTCCTGCGAAACCTGCATGAGTTTATGGCTGATAATAAACCAGCAGGAAGAAAAACCTGAGAACGTGTGTCCTGAGTCTGCCTTCCGGAGAGCCGAGCGAGTCGTCTTGCCACAGTTGGTGGAGAATGCGGGCAGGATTCCAGGAACACGTGTACCTGCTACACAGACCGGTGGATGTCCTGGGTGAAGGCTGTTAGCCAGCCAGAGAAGTCCGGCAGCATGGAGGAGCTCGTTAAGCACCTGGTCCAGGCCCAGCAGAGCATACAGCAGGCCCAGCAGAGCATGCAACAGCAGCACCAGGAGACGACCAAATTGTTGCTTCAGCAAATCCAGTTGCAGCAAAAGTCGCAGCAGCAGCACCAGCAGGAGGCGCAACAACAGATACAGCTTTTGGCGGACGCCATCCAGAGCCGGGCGGCCACCCCAACCCCAGGGCCGACTGATGATTCTCACGTCAGGAAGGCGGTAAGGCGGGCCATGCAGAAGATGACCCCTGGGGATGATGTAGAAGCATTTCTGACTGTTTTTGAGAGGGTGGCTGATCGGGAGAGACTTCCACCAGCACAGTGGGCAGAGGTTCTGGCGCCATATTTATCGGGTGAACCCCAAAAAGCGTATTTTGACTTGGCACTGCAAGATTCTAAGGAGTATCCCAAACTAAAGACAGAAATCTTAGCACGTCTGGGAGTAAATATGGCAGTAAGAGCCCAGCGAGTTCATCACTGGGCGTATGCTAGTAACAAACCCCCTCGTTCGCAGATGTTTGACTTATTGCATCTTGTTCAGAAGTGGCTACAACCGGAGTCCTCCACTCCGGCCCAGATGGTGGAGCAGGTGGTGATTGACAGATTCATGCATTCCCTTCCCAAGTCAGTACAGACCTGGGTTGCCCAGGGTGATCCCCAGAATGCAGATGACTTTATCGGCCTGGTAGAGAGGTACCAGGTAGTTGAGAGATCTCTTGGGAAACCGGATGCAGTCATTTCTCCCTACTGGGATACCCAAAAGGGGGTAGGTTCACCACGGAAGGGGTCTAGAGCCACCACTGGGGGGCGTCCCACTCCTATTGAAGGGGCCTTTAGAACAGTTGCGAAAGATATAGTTTGCTGGCGATGTCACAACCCTGGACATATAGCTGCCAAGTGTCAAATGTCCCCTGAGCCCATGGACTGCAGCC
>JARQOD010004495.1:0-54453 GCA_033576555.1 Oophaga sylvatica
TTCCCAGCGGTCAATCGTAACCTTGTCAGGTCTTGCCTGGGTATCTAAGGTCCAGTTAGACTTCGTACTGTCCCGTACTCTATCGGGTCGTCTGTATGGGCCTCTCAAACCTGAGTTACTGGAGGTCTCACTACCTCTAAACCCACGCCCACTACCCTCAGTAGACGGCTGCCATCTTCTGCTGCTCAGATGATGCTGTCTGTCTACTCGCTGTCTAGCGAGATTCAATTGCTCTACCTCTCGCAGGTAGGTCACACGGTACGCCACCAGCATGCGCACATATTCCAGACTTTCTTCCGTTCCTATAGCGTAGAATGACACCATGCCGTCTTCATCTGGTATCCAGTCCCGATGATCACGTGGACTGCTTACTGATGACGCGCACCACACTGGTGTGGTACCAGGGCTATGGGGTACTCGGCACCGAGCCCATTGATTTCTATGGGAGATGTCACTGGCAGCGGGACTCGGTCCGTGGCCCTGGCGGTCATGCAATGGGGGATATTTACAAGGGAATTGTAGTTATAGATAGTTCGTGACGCCACCTGTGGTTTCTGATCAATTTGACCAGCGCTGCTATATGGATCTTCCTAGGGGATGTTATGAGGCAGCTGGATGGTAGGTCTCCCACAGGCGAGACTGATCCCTGGAAGTCTATGGTGATGCAGGGTGTAGTAAATGAAACAGTCTCACACAAGGCAATCTCTTTCCATACCTTTACTTGTAGATGTTTCAGGCAGGTCCCGGGGAGCTGGTCGGGGTGGAGAATGCACATTCAGGATAACCGCTGAGCAGGTTAGAGGCCTCCTTTAACTTTGTATGTATGTGAGTACAAACTTGCATGAAGTCAAGTTAACTCTGTTAATCTCCAGCTTGTTCAATAGCTGCAACGCCCGGCCGACATTGTGGTAGAGCCTTCTAGTTGGTGAGAACAGAGTCCCTACTTTTGTAGCGTCCCACTCAAGGTCCTTGTTCTACCTGACTCCGTTTACGTATCAGCGCTTAGGGCTACCTTCTGTGACTTGAAGTCCAGGAAGGCCTCCGGTGTTTCTTATTACTAGGCATAAAGCACTAGCAACACTTCGGACCCTGGTGTCCGGTGAATTAGTGCGGGTAATCCGGTACCTGATGCACTTGTCTCTATCTTTCTCCACTGTGCCTCTCGTCCTACTCTTGCTCTTAACATAAGCACTAGTAGCAATGATGTAAAATGTCAGCTTTTCTCCAGAGCTCACTGAACAGTTCTCAGTACACTCACTGTCGCAGCTCCTGTGATTACCTTCCTTCTTTCCTTCCTTTCTCAGACCCTGTCCAGAGCAGCGCACAGGAACTCTGTCAAACTGTGTACACGCTGTAGCTCCGAGAGTCACCTTCCGCTTTCCAAGGAATACAGGTAGCTTGTGCTGAGGTACTGGCTTTGTAGTTCTGACTGGGCTAGAGTGACTCCTTACACTCAAACCAGACTCCACTTCATGAACTTGCTCTGTCAGGATCTAGTCTGCACTCCTCTTCCTCCAAGACTAGACTGAAGTGGTACTGAACGGTGTGTCTTGTCCTGAGACAGGAACTAGACTGAACTCTGACTGAACTCCTCTCCCTCCAAGTCCAGACTGACTTGCACTGTCCTAAGACAGGAAGCTTGAATGACTGGGAATGACTCACTCCTGAGTCTCCCAAGGCTTGAATGGCTGACTGCTACGTGTCACTACCTTTTATACCCCTAGTGGGTGTGTTGGGAAATGTGAGTGACGTGAATGAATATCAAGCTTCACGGTTACCTTCTTGTGCATTTTCCTGGAATGTGTGTGCCTGGCGTAGCTGGGCCACACATCCCCCCTTGGTTAAACACAGCACTCCCGGGCTGTAAAAGAGAAAAGAAAAACATTTTGTTTTGCATATAACATCAAACAGTTTTAACTCTTCCCTTGCGGGAGGTCAGGATTCTTGAACGTTACAATTTGTACATTAGAAAAATATAAAAGTATCAAAAACACTTTCATAAATACAAGACAGATTCTTGTGGAGGACCCGCACCAAAAACCTCCCACGTGGGTCCTGGGTGGGCTGCAGGACTTCATTGCTGCAGACCTCACTCTAGGCCACACCATACGGGTTTTTCTTCAG
This sequence comes from Oophaga sylvatica, assembly GCA_033576555.1. Classification (NCBI taxonomy): domain Eukaryota; kingdom Metazoa; phylum Chordata; class Amphibia; order Anura; family Dendrobatidae; genus Oophaga; species Oophaga sylvatica. The sequence continues at coordinate 2,125 of JARQOD010004495.1, forward strand.
AGGTAGTAAGGTTTTGTGTAAAACCAAGATAGGGCACCGAAGTGCGAACTATTTACAATAAAGTTTTTGGGCTGGCACAGTCCTCAGCCACGCAGTCCATGCATGATAAAACACATATCAAGACATATCAAGAGAAATCACATTAATACTTTAACTCTTTAGCTTTTTACTTTAACTCTTCTTTTAACTCTGTACCCAGCCGGGTATTCTACTTTTAAATATGTAAACATTATTCAAAACATTTAGACATCTATCAATAATAAAGTGCAAATTCTTCTGTAAACTTCATAACTTTCTACATTTTCTGATGCAGTAAACCCTGTCTGGGTCCTACTGATTTTCATCTTTGCTTGGGGTGACACCTGGTGGCGGTGCCAGCACAGGACCGTTCCTATTCATGGGCCCAGTGCCTAACACCAGGATCATCGATTCCACCATCGGGGTCTGTGTGGCTGGTGTGCACTGGGCTGGTGGGGGTGTCGGGGGTTCCAGCAGGGTGTCATCATCTGCAGCAGGGATATCATCGCTGGTTACCCGCAGAGCCGGTTCACTCCGGTCCTCTAGGCCGCAGGGCCTGTCCTCCTCTGGGGACGCTGTTACAGCATAAGATGCTGGCTTGTGTAGTGGCTCAATTGGGGACGCACTAACCTGCTGCTGTCGCTGCTCCATCTCTTCCCAGTCGCTCTCCATCACTGACGGCTGGGTTCCCTCCGGTGTCCCTACCGGGGGACTGTGCTCCGCTGTGGCCTCCTGGCCTGGCTGGTATACCGGTCCGTCTCCCGCCGCTTCCTCGGTGGAGTCGGGTTCAGCTCCTTCATAGCTGGTCTCCGGTTTCCCTTCAGCCGCTGGCGTTGGTGGCACAGGGGACACAGGCAACGATTTCGTTCCTGGAGGGGTGAGCACGGCGTCCCACAGCAGCCGCTGTTTCCGGGTACGCCAGCGTTTCTCAATCTCCTTCATTCCTTTGCGGTGGCGGGCCACATCTTCCAGCACCGCATCCACCTTCTCCATGACATAGAGGATCAGGTACAGCTCTTTTTGGGGGCGGCCATAACTTTCGCGCCACAGGGGGGGTACACGCCCACGAATGCACGCCCACCTTCTTCACCAGCGCCTCAGGGCGCGAATATGGCGGTAAAATGGCAGAAAATGGCGCCAAAAGTGACAAACAGCAATACAGTCTTTTTGCACAAAACAGTCAATATAGGACACAGGACTCACAATTTGCAAGTTTTCGTATCCTGTTCGTGACGCCAAAGATGACTCGCGCCACACTGAGGTGGTGTGGGTACCAGGGCTATGGGGTACTCGGCACCGAGCCCATGAAAGTCTATGGGGTTTTGTCACTGGCAGCAGGACTCGGTCCGTGGCCCTGGGCGGTCATGCAATGGGGGATGTATTTACAGGGGATTTGTAGTTATAGATAGTTCGTGACGCCACCTGTGGTTTCTGATCAATTTGACCAGCGCTGCTATATGGATCTTCCTAGGGGATGTTATGAGGCAGCTGGATGGTAACTCTCCCACAGGCGAGACTGGTCCCTGGAAGTCTATGGTGATGCAGGGTGTAGTAAATGAAACAGACTCACACAAGGCAATCTCTTTCCATACCTTTACTTGTAGATGTTTCAGGCAGGTCCCGGGGAGCTGGTCGGGGTGGAGAATGCACATTCAGGATCACCGCTGAGCAGGTTAGAGGCCTCCTTTAACTTTGTATGTATGTGAGTACAAACTTGCATGAAGTCAAGTTAACTCTGTTAATCTCCAGCTTGTTCAATAGCTGCAATGCCCGGCCGACATTGTGGTAGAGCCTTCTAGTTGGTGAGAACAGAGTCCCTACTTTTGTAGCGTCCCACTCAAGGTCCTTGTTCTACCTGACTCCGTTTACGTATCAGCGCTTAGGGCTACCTTCTGTGACTTGAAGTCCAGGAAGGCCTCCGGTGTTTCTTATTACTAGGCGTAAAGCACTAGCAACGCTTCGGACCCCGGTGTCCGGTGAATTAGTGCGGGTAATCCGGTACCTGATGCACTTGTCTCTATCTTTCTCCACTGTGCCTCTCGTCTTACTCTTGCTCTTAACATAAGCACTAGTAGCAATGATGTAAAATGTCAGCTTTTCTCCAGAGCTCACTGAACAGTTCTCAGTACACTCACTGTCGCAGCTCCTGTGATTACCTTCCTTCTTTCCTTCCTTTCTCAGACCCTGTCCAGAGCAGCGCACAGGAACTCTGTCAAACTGTGTACACGCTGTAGCTCCGAGAGTCACCTTCCGCTTTCCAAGGAATACAGGTAGCTTGTGCTGAGGTACTGGCTTTGTAGTTCTGACTGGGCTAGAGTGACTCCTTACACTCAAACCAGACTCCACTTCATGAACTTGCTCTGCCAGAATCTAGTCTGCACTCCTCTTCCTCCAAGACTAGACTGAAGTGATACTGAACGGTGTGTCTTGTCCTGAGACAGGAACTAGACTGAACTCTGACTGAACTCCTCTCCCTCCAAGTCCAGACTGACTTGCACTGTCCTAAGACAGGAAGCTTGAATGACCCTGACTGCTACGTGTCACTGCCTTTTATACCCCTAGTGGGTGTGTTGGGAAATGTGAGTGACGTGAATGAATATCAAGCTTCACGGTTACCTTCTTGTGCATTTTCCTGGAACATGTGTGCCTGGCGTAGCTGGGCCACACACTTTCACCACACCAGACCTCTTCACCATCATCTGCATGGCTCGGACATTTCTCCCAATCCGCTTTCTCACCAGAACATGAGGCACCCGGATGACCTTTTCCCGCAGACTGTGAGCATTTCTCATAAGCTTCAGTTGTCTAACGGCTTGTTCTGTCTTCAACCGGAGAAACCGCTTTGTGCGAATACATCGCCAGTGCATGTCACTTAGGATTGCCACCCTCTTCACTGTAACTTCGGTCGTGGACAAGACCACCAGCTGTTTAGCTCCTGAGGTCGAGTACACCTTACAGGCTCCCACGGCCTTCTTAAACGCTTCATGCACAGACTCACGGGTGCATTCTTCTCTCAAGTCCTCGGGTACATCTACGAGGCACTTGTACCGACACGTTTCGGTCTCACCAGTGGTTTCCAGACGATCAATCAGCTCAGGGTTCAGGGACAACTGACTTTCAGCTTCTTCCCCCTTTACACTTCTTCTGAGCTGACTCACAGCTACAAATTCGTGAATTTCCGTCCTGACCACTTCCATTTCACATTTATCTTCCGTTACCACCCTCTTAGCTTTCCTCAGGTCTATCTTCTCCTGGCAAAAGGAGCGAGTGCAACGTGTTTGCCCTTTTCTTTCTCCAAGGAGGCCTTGTTCACCGAGTGACACTGTATCAGGCGACTTTTAAGCCCGAGAACTTCTTCCTCTAGTTCCGCCATTCGCCTCTCAGCTGCCCGTCTCTGAAGCTTCTCTTGCGTCCACTGGGCTTGTAACCACTCCTTGAGCTCCTTGATCTCGGCTCCGACATCCACCGAATCATCCGAACTCACATCACTCGAGGAAGTATCTGCTTTACACCTCTCATCTCCAGTGGCTAACTCCTGGCCCTGGTCTGTAGCTTCTCTGATGGACTCCTCCATCTTTTCCCGCTCAGCTTCCATTTGGCTGAGCTTTTCCTTAAGGCACATCTCCGCCTTCTGGAGAGTATCACAGGACATCTGTAGCTCCTTCACCTGAGCTTCCAGACCTAGGGTCTTTCTGCGCAGATCACCATTTTCATCACGGGTGTCCTGCAGAGTGGTCTCAACCACCTGGCGCATTTGCTCTGCATCCATCCTCTCCTCTTCTAGTTTTTCTTTGACCCTGAGGAGATCCACATAATCTCTCTTCATCTGTTGCAGTTCCCTACTGCGTTCACCACACTCCTTCTTGGAGTCACACAGCTCCTGGTTGAGCTGTTCGCGCAGTCGTTCTAGGATTTGTTCACTTCCAGAAACTCCATCCTGCAGCGCCTCCTTCTCACGCTTCAACTGCAAAACCTCTTCCTTGATTTTGCGGCGGTCCTCTTTAATGGCAAAGAACATATTCTGCCACAGGATAACTTCCTCGTTGCCTCCTTCTAGACCTCGCTGGTCTGAGGACACGTCCTCCAGGTTTTCACATAATTGCAGCATGTCACTCTGATACTGCAGCCGACTAGGTTCCAGCTCTTGGCCATGACTGGCCCTCTCCTCTTCTACCTCTAAAGGAGAATCCACACTTGAAGCATAGGCAGACAGTACTACATTCTCTTCATTTTCATTTTCAGCGAGTACTACCGGAACAACCTTTTTGTGGCCCTTGCGCCGTCTACGACGAGAGGACTCTCTTCCCTCGTCTAGCCTCTCCTGACTGACCTCACTTTTTACTTTCATAGTGTCCCAGTCAGCTACGGGGTCTGTGTCACTCCCCATTGTGTTGTGGACTAACAGGTCACCTCCCACTTTGACGTCACCCCCCTTCTACTGGAGCTACCCCGTTATCAACGGTCACATTGTCATTTTTAGGAGGTACCAACCCACCACCAGTAACAATTTTCAGTTTTCCACACTCTACACTCTTGTGAAAATCCGCCCCTTTTTAGACTCCGCCCACTTTTTAACAACCACACCGGCAGGGTAATTTTTACACAAAAAATCAGCAGTAGTCTTAGGACTCAGTTCACAACATCTCTTACCACCTCCCCGGGCACTCTGTGACAACACTGGCACCCCCGGAGAGTCCATAGAATGGTCCACTGCCGCCATTCTATACGGTGCCCACAGCTCCCGCACCATGTCCAGCTGCATGTCCAGTAGATATTTCTCAAATATGCGGTCCGACTCGTCAGACCCATTCGTGGCTCCGTTCACAGCCATCGCGGAGCACTATTCACACCAGAACTTCACCGCTTTCCCTTGAAAAAATCTTCGTGGCCCCGCCGAGCCACAGCAAAACTGGATTTGAGTGCGACGACAATCTTCGTAACCCCCACCGAGTCACAGCAAGATGCCTTCGTGACCCCACTGAGTCACAGCAAGATGCTTGTATCCACACTCGTCGTCCATGCTGTCAGACTTCTCTGTCTCAACAACGGCAGTCTTCACTCAAGACATACACACTCCGCAGTCTTTTCCACAGAAAATTCAGCTTTGCTGTGCAGACACTTTTTTTTTTCTTTGCAAAGTCTATTAGGGCTACTGTCTCTTTAAGACTGCTCCAACAGACGTTTCTCCTTTATTGACACACTTTTTTTTTTTTTTTTTCCTCTGCTGCTGCTTCAACAGACTTCACCTTTATTGCTGTCTCTCGCCACTGTGCTGCACGCACATTCCAGCACCAATTGTATCAGCCACTGTGCTGCCCGCATTCTCCACCAATTGTAAGCTTTTCAGGGATATAGCTCTGGGATCGCCGTCCGGGTAGACAGAGTGGCATAGAAACAGTTCATTCACAGCAGTACTGGTGCAACTGTCCGCAACCAGTTTTATTTAAAGTCAAAAGCAAACAAGACATAAAACAAATCATAAACATAAGCCCTGGGCTTCTCCAGCCACTTACTACACTTAGATAGATTTCCCTCTCTATCCGGGTCCAGACTCTACCACCCTGGGCCAAAATAACACATATGTTCAGCATTTACCAGCATGGAGTTTCACAGAGTCTCCTCCTTGTGTCTGAAGGCACCTTCAACGTCCAGACTTGAGAGAGCTCCCCTCCTATTCAGCAGCTATCAACATGGATTCTCACAGAGACTACTCCTGTGTCCGGGTACATCGAGCACCCAGACTGAGACAGCTCATACTCCTGGAGACTGCTTCTTGTGCCTGGACTCCTTGTCCAGACTAAGCGAGCTCCCTGTCTGTATTCCCAGACACCTACTTCTGGCTTCCTAATTATCACCTGAGTGGCCACAGGTTTGAGCTGCAAGCGTGTACTGAATGTAAGGTGTAATGACCTTTCTCCACCACTAGTTTTACAAAGGCACACATTTCCCTTATACCAGTCAGCAAAGTATCTAGGTGAAATGTACACCCCATTCAATACACATACTCTCACTGTCTCACAATATGTACAGCTGGTATAACCTGGAAATCTCCTGTATATAATTATATATGTACAGCTGGTATAACCTGGGCATCTCCTGTATATAATTATATATGTACAGCTGGTATAACCTGGGTATGTCCTGTATATAATTATACATGTACAGATGGTATAACCTGGGCATCTCCTGTATATAATTATACATGTACAGCCGGTATAACCTGGGCATCTGTATATAATTATATATGTACAGCCGGTATAACCTGGGCATCTCCTGTATATAATTATATATGTACAGCCGGTATAACCTGGGCATCTCCTGTATATCATTATATATGTACAGCCGGTATAACCTGGACATCTCCTGTATATAATTATATATGTACAGCCGGTATAACCTGGGCATCTCCTGTATATAAATATATATGTACAGCTGGTATAACCTGGGTATCTCCTGTATATAATTATACATGTACAGATGGTATAACCTGGGCATCTCCTGTATATAATTATACATGTACAGCCGGTATAACCTGGGCATCTGTATATAATTATATATGTACAGCCGGTATAACCTGGGCATCTCCTGTATATAATTATATATGTACAGCCGGTATAACCTGGGCATCTCTTGTATATAAATATATATGCACAGCCGGTATAACCTGGGCATCTCCTGTATATAATTATATATGTACAGCCGGTATAACCTGGGCATCTCCTGTATATAATTATATATGTACAGCCGGTATAACCTGGGCATCTCCTGTATATAATTATATATGTACAGCCGGTATAACCTGGGCATCTCCTGTATATAATTATATATGTACAGCCGGTATAACCTGGGCATCTCCTGTATATAATTATATATGTACAGCCGGTATAACCTGGACATCTCTTGTATATAATTATATATGTACAGCTGGTATAACCCGGACATCTCCTGTATATAATTATATATGTAGAGCCGGTATAACCTGGGCATCTCCTGTATATAATTATATATGTACAGCCGGTATAACCTGGGTATCTCCTGTATATAATTATATATTACAGCCGGTATAACCTGGGCATCTCCTGTATATAATTATATATGTACAGCCGGTATAACCTGGGCATCTCCTGTATATAAATATATATGTACAGCTGGTATAACCTGGGCATCTCCTGTATATAATTATATATGTACAGCTGGTATAACCTGGGCATCTCCTGTATATAATTATATATGTACAGCTGGTATAACCTGGGCATCTCCTGTATATAATTATATATGTACAGCCGGTATAACCTGGGCATCACCTGTATATAATTATATATATACAGCCGGTATAACCTGGACATCTCCTGTATATAATTATATATGTACAGCCGGTATAACCCGGTATCTCCTGTATATAATTATATATGTACAGCCGGTATAACCCGGGTATCTCCTGTATATAATTATATATGTACAGCCGGTATAACCCGGGCATCTCCTGTATATAATTATATATGTACAGCCGGTATAACCTGGGTATCTCCTGTATATAATTATATATGTACAGCCGTATAACCTGGGCATCTCCTATATATAATTATATATGTACAGCCGGTATAACCTGGGCATCTCCTGTATAATTATTATATATGTACAGCCGGTATAACCTGGGCATCTCCTGTATATAATTATATATGTACAGCTGGTATAACCTGGGCATCTCCTGTATATAATTATATATGTACAGCCGGTATAACCTGGGCATCTCCTGTATATAATTATATATGTACAGCCGGTATAACCTGCACATCTCCTGTATATAATTATATATGTACAGCTGGTATAACCTGGGCATCTCCTGTATATAATTATATATGTACAGCCGGTATAACCTGGGCCATCTCCTGTATATAATTATATATGTACAGCTGGTATAACCTGGGCATCTCCTGTATATAATTATATATGTACAGTCAGTATAACCTGGGCATCTCCTGTATATAATTAGTATGTACAGCTGGTATAACCTGGGCATCTCCTGTATATAATTATATATGTACAGCCGGTATAACCTGGACATCTCCTGTATATAATATATAATGTACAGCTGGTATAACCTGGGCATCTCCTGTATATAATTATATATACAGCTGGTATAACCTGGACATCTCCTGTATATAATTATATATGTACAGCTGGTATAACCTGGGCATCTCCTGTATATAATTATATATGTACAGCCGGTATAACCTGGGTATCTCCTGTGTATAATTATATATGTACAGTCAGTATAACCTGGCATCTCCTGTATATAATTATATATGTATAGCTGGTATAACCTGGGCATCTCCTGTATATAATTATATATGTATAGCTGGTATAACCTGGGTATCTCCTGTATATAATTATATATGTACAGCCGTTATAACCTGGACATCTCCTGTATATAATTATATATGTACAGCTGGTATAACCTGGGCATCTCCTGTATATAATTATATATGTACAGCTGGTATAACCTGGGCATCTCCTGTATATAATTATATATGTACAGCTGGTATAACCTGGGCATCTCCTGTATATAATTATATATGTACAGCCGGTATAACCTGGGCATCTCCTGTATATAATTATATATGTACAGCTGGTATAACCTGGGCCTCTCCTGTATATAATTATATATGTACAGCTGGTATAACCTGGGCATCTCCTGTATATAATTATATATGTACAGTCAGTATAACCTGGATCTCCTGTGTATAATTATATATGTACAGTCATAAACCTGGGCATCTCCTGTATATAATTATATATGTATAGCTGGTATAACCTGGGCATCTCCTGTATATAATTATATATGTATAGCGTTATAACCTGGTATCTCCTGTATATAATTATATATGTACAGCCGTATAACCTGACATCTCCTGTATATAATTATATATGTACAGCTGGTATAACCTGGCATCTCCTGTATATAATTATATATGTACAGCTGGTATAACCTGGGCATCTCCTGTATATAATTATATATGTACAGCGGTATAACCTGGCATCTCCTGTATATAATTATATATGTACAGCCGGTATAACCTGGGCATCTCCTGTATATAATTATATATGTACAGCGGTATAACCTGGCCATCTCTGTATATAATTATATATGTACAGCCGGTATAACCTGGGCATCCTGTATATAATTATATATGTACAGCGTATAACCTGGGCATCTCCTGTATATAATTATATATGTACAGCTGTATAACCTGGGCATCTCCTGTATATAATTATATATGTACAGCGGTATAACCTGGGCATCTCCTGTATATAATTATATATGTACAGCCGTATAACCTCGGGCATCTCCTGTATATAATTATATATGTACAGCCGGTATAACCTGGGCATCTCCTGTATATATTATATATGTACAGCTGGTATAACCCGGGCATCTCCTGTATATAATTATATATGTACAGCCGGTATAACCTGGGCATCTTCTGGATCTGGTCTATACATGGCACTGGGCTCTGGGGGTGGTCTATACATGGCACTGGGCTCTGAGGCTGGTCTGTACATGGCTGAGCTCTGGGGGTGGTCTATACATGTGCTGAGCTCTGGGGGTGGTCTATACATGGCACTGGGCTCTGGGGGGTGGTCTGTACATGCACTGGCTCTGGGGTGGGCTATACATGGTGCTGAGCTCTGGGGGTGTCTATACATGGTGCTGAGCTCTGGGGTGGTCTATACATGGCACTGGGCTCTGGGGGGTGGTCTGTACATGGCGCTGGCTCTGGGGTGGTATGTACATGGCGAACTGGGCTCTGGGGGTGGTCTGTACATGGCACGTGGGCTCTGGGCCTGGTCTGTACATGGTGCTGAGCTCTGGGGGTGGTCTACATGGTGCTGAGCTCTGGGGGTCTGTACATGTGCTGAGCTCTGGGGGTCTGTACATGGTGCTGAGCTCTGGGGGTCTTACATGGCCTGAGCTCTGGGGGTGGTCTTACATGTGACTGGCTCTGGGGGTGGTCTGTACATGGTGCTGAGCTCTGGGGGGTGGTCTATACATGGTCCTGGGCTCTGGGGGTGGTCTGTACATGGACTGGGCTCTGGGGGGTGGTCTTACATGGTGCTGAGCTCTGGGGGTGGTCTGTACATGGCCTGGCTTGGGGGTGTCGTACATGGCTGGCTGGGGGGTCTATACATGGCTGGCTGGGGGTGGTCTATAGGCCTGGGCTCTGGGGGTGTCTGTACATGGCGTGGGGGGTCTGTACAGGCCTGGCTTGGTGGCTGTACATGGCCTGGCTCTGGGGTCTGTACATGGGCTGCTCTGGGTGGTTGTACATGGCGGCTCTGGGTCTGACAGGGCTGGCTCTGGGGTCGTACATGGGCTGCTCGGGGCGTAATGGCGCTGGCTTGGGGTGGCTTACAGCCTGGCTCTGGGGTGGTCTGTACATGGCTGGCTCTGGGGTGGTTTACATGGGCTGGTTGGGGTGGTCGTACATGCTGCTCTGGGTGGTTGTAATGTGGCTCTGGTCTGTCATGGCCTGGCTCTGGGTTCTGTACATGGGCGCTGGGTGGTCTACATGTGCGGCTCTGGGTGTCTTACATGCCTGGCTCTGGGTTCTTACATGGCTGGCGGGGTCTGTACATGGGCTGGCTCTGGGTGGTCTTACAGGGCTCTGGGGTCTGTACATGGCGGGTCTGGGTGTCTTACTGGTGTGCTCTGGGTGGTCTTACAGGCCTGGCTCTGGGTGGTCTACATGGCTGGCTTGGGTGTCTGTCATGCGCTGGGCTTGGGGTGCTTACATGGCCTGGCTCTGGTGTCTACATGGCGTGGCTCTGGGTGTCTTACATGCTGGCTCTGGGTGGTCTTACATGGCTGGTTGGGTGTCTGTACATGGCGGCTCTGGTGGTCTACATGGCGCGGCTTGTGGTGCTGTACATGACGGGCTCGGGTGTCTTACAGGCCTGGCCTGGGGTCTGTATGCGCTCTGGGTGGTTTAACGGTGTGTCTTCATGGCTGGCTCGGGGCTTATCCTGCTGGTCTACATGCCTGCTGGGTGACATGCGTGGGTGGGTGTTTACAGCGTGCTCTGGGTGTCTTAATGGTGTCTGTACAGGCTGCTCGGGTTGTCACTCTGGTGTATGGCGCTTGGGTGTCTAATGCGGTCGGTGCTGTACATGGCCTGGCTCTTACAGCCTGGGCTCTGGGGTCTTAATGCTGCTCTGGGTGGTAATGGCTGCTCTGGGTTTACATGCTGCTCTGGTTTTACGGCCGGGCTCGGCTTACATGGGTGTTGGGTGTCGTAATGGTGGCTCTGGGGGTTGTACTGGCTGGCTGGGGTGTCATGCTGTCTGGTTTAATGCTGCCGTGGTGACATGTGCTGGTGTTTACATGCGGGTCTGGGGTACTGCGCTGGGGTTCATCCTGGCTCTGGTGGTACGCGGGCGTTCTGTACATGGCTGGGCCGGTGTTACATGCCTGGTCTGGTGTCTGACAGGCCTGTTGGTTGCAACGTCGGGTTATGCCGGCTGTGGGTGTTTAGCCGGCTGGGTGTACAGCTGGCTCTGGTGGTTGTACATGCCTGGGCTCGTCTCGGCCTGTCTGGGTGTCGCATGGCGGTTGGTTTGACATGCCTGGTTGGGGGTGTACAGCGCTCGGTGTCTAGCCTGGCCTGGGGGTCTTACAGGCTGGTCTGGTGTTTACAGGCGCGGTTGGGTGTTGACTGACGGCTGTTGTACGCTGCTGGTGCGTCTGGGCTGTGGTTAAGCCGCTCGGTGTTGTAATGGTGTGTAAGCGCTTGGTTGTAATGCCTGTGGGTGTCTACAGGGCGCTTGGGGTTAAAGCCGCGGGTGGCTGTACACGCGCTGGTGTTGACAGCTCTTGTCGTCTGCCTCTGTCTTATGCGCTTGGGTCTGTCATGCGGGTCGGTCTATGCCTGGCTGGGGTTTAATGCTGCTCTGGGTGTCTACGGCGCGGGTCTGGGTCTGACTGCGTGTTGTCAGCGGCCTGGGGTTTTACATGCGCTGCTCTGTGAATGCCGCTGGGGGTACGCCGGCGGGTGTTTCATGCTGCTGGGGGTCGTCATGCGCTTGGCCCCCCCCCCCCCCCCCCCCCCCCCCCCCCCCCCCCCCCCCCCCCCCCCCCCCCCCCCCCCCCCCCCCCCCCCCCCCCCCCCCCCCCCCCCCCCCCCCCCCCCCCCCCCGCTGGGCTCTGGGGGTGGTCTGTACATGGCACTGGGCTCTGGGGTGGTCTGTACATGGCACTGGCTCTGGGGGCTGGTCTGTACATGGTGCTGGCTCTGGGGGTGTCTGTACATGGGCTGGCTCTGGGGGGTCTGTACATGGCGCTGGCTCTGGGGGGTCTGTACATGGTGCTGGCTCTGGGGTGGTCTGTACATGGCGCTGGCTCTGGGGGTGGTCTATACATGGCACTGGGCTCTGGGGGTCTGTACATGTGTGGCTGGAGTCTCTGGGGGGTGGTCTATACATGGCCTGGGCTCTGGGGGGTGGTCTGTACATGGTCTGGGCTCTGGGGGGTGGTCTGTACATGGCGCTGGCTCTGGGGGTGGTCTGTACATGGCCTGGCTCTGGGGTGGTCTGTACATGGTGCTGGCTCTGGGGTGGTGGTCTTACATGGTGCTGAGCTCTGGGGGGTGGTCTATACATGGCACTGGCTCTGGGGTGGTCTTACATGGCACTGGGCTCTGGGGGTGGTCTGTACATGGTGCTGAGCTCTGGGGGTGGTCTGTACATGGCTGGGCTCTGGGGGGTGGTCTGTACATGGTCTGGCTCTGGGGGTGGTCTGTACATGGTGCTGAGGCTCTGGGGGGTGGTCTCTACATGGCGCTGGGCTCTGGGTGGGTGGTCTGTACATGGCACTGGGCTCTGGGGGGTATCTGTACATGGCGCTGGGCTCTGAGGCTGGTCTGATACATGGCGCTGGGCTCTGGGGCTGGTCTTACATGGCGCTGGGCTCTGGGCTGGTCTATACATGGCGCTGGGCTCTGGGGGGTGGTTGTACATGGCGCTGGGCTCTGGGTGGTCTATACATGGCGCTGGGCTCTGTGGTGGTCTGTACATGGTACTGGGCTCTGGGGTGGTCTATACATGGCACTGGGCTCTGGGGGGTGGTCTGTACATGGCAGCTGGGCTCTGGGGTGGTCTGTACATGGCTGAGCTGTGGGGGTGGTCTATACATGGCACTGGCTCTGGTGGGTGGTCTATACATGGCATGGGCTTGGGGGGGTGGTCTGTACATGGCGCTGGGCTCTGGGGGGTGATCTGTACATGGCGCTGGGCTCTGGGGCTGGTCTATACATGCGCTGGGCTCTGGGGCTGGTCTATACATGGCACTGGGCTCTGGGGGTGGTCTGTACATGGCGCTGGGCTCTGGGGCTGGTCTATACATGGCGCTGGGCTCTGGTGGGTGGTCTGTACATGGTACTGGCTCTGGGTGGGTGTCTATACATGGCACTGGGCTCTGGGGGGTGGTCTGTACATGGCACTGGGCTCTGGGGGTGGTCTGTACATGGTGCTGAGCTGGTGGCGTGGGGTGGTCTATACATGGCACTGGGCTCTGGGTGGGTGGTCTATACATGGCACTGGGCTCTGGGGGGTGGTCTGTACATGGCGCTGGGCTCTGGGGGGTAGTCTGTACATGGCGCTGGGCTCTGGGGGTGGTCTGTACATGGCGCTGGGCTCTGGGGGGTGGTCTGTACATGGCGCTGGGCTCTGGGGGTGGTCTGTACATGGCGCTGGGCTCTGGGGGTGGTCTGTACATGGCGCTGGGCTCTGGGGGGTGGTCTGTACATGGCGCTGGGCTCTGGGGGTGGTCTGTACATGGCTGGCTGGGGTGCTGTACATGGTACTGCTGGGCTCTGGGGGGTGTCTGTACATGGCGCTGGGCTCTGGGGGTGGTCTGTACATGGCCTGGGCTCTGGGGGTGGTCTGTACATGCGCTGGGCTCGGGGTCTGTACATGGACTGGGCTCTGGGGGTGGGCTGTACATGGCGCTGGCTCTGGGGGTGGTCTGTACATGGCTGGGCTCTGGGGTGGTCTGTACATGGCGCTGGCTCTGGGTGGGTGGTCTGTACATGGACTGGGCTCTGGGGGTGGTCTGTACATGGCGCTGGCTCTGGGGGTGGTCTGTACATGGCGCTGGGCTCTGGGGGTGGTCTGTACATGGCTGGCTGTCGTACATGGCGCGGCTCTGGGGTGGTCTGTACATGGCTGGGCTCTGGGGGTGGTCTGTACATGGCCTGGGCTCTGGGGGTGGTCTGTACATGGCGCTGGGCTCTGGGGTGGTCTGTACATGGCCTGTGGGCAGGGCTGGCTCGGGGTGGTTGTACTGCGTGGCTTAGGGGTGGCTGTAGGCACTGTGGGGGCTTACATGCTGCGTTCTCTGGTGGTCGCTGGCGCGCTGGGGTGGCGGTACATGGCTGCGTAGGGGTCTTACTCTCTCTGTGAGTATTTTGGCCTGGGACGGACTGGGTGGTGTGTACATGTCTGGCTCTGGGTTCTACATCCTGGAACTTGTCTGTCTACTGCGGCCATGGTCTGAACACCGGTCGGACAAGTTGGCTCGTGGGGTTACAGCCTGGCTATGCAGGGGTGGTCTGTAGACGGCGCGTGGCAGTGTCGGTCTGACTGTTAGGCTCGTTGATCTGTCATGTCATGGTTGGGTGGCTGGCGGCGCTGGGCATGGGGGGGTCATACAGGGCTGGGCCCATTACATGGAGACTCGTATGGAGGCTGCAGGGAGATCCGTACTTCCCGAGTGTGCATGTACACCTGTTGGGTCAGTAAGTGGCCCCTACATTTACACTACTGCCAGAGCTGGACCTACACGGGCCGGGTGCAGGTCACGCTGCGTCTGGGTACACCACGCATGGGGTCTCCAGGTGGACGCTGGGGTAAGTGGAACTTCCAGGAAGAGGGGACTGAGCCTGCAGTGTAAGCTGGTTGGCGGAGTTCTGACACTACTACTTCTTCACTGTAACACGTGGTTGGAGGAGATGTGAGATCATCATCATAGAAATGCCATCACCCTCTCATCCCAGTAACTCTGGCCTTGAAGGGGGCACTTACTTTTCAAACGGTCCATGCCGTGTGACATGACAAGCGATCTGTTCTGGAGAGGGGGCACTTAGTTTTTCTCCTAACTGACACGCCATGCGGACCTGGGCAGGGTCAGGTGATGGGACCTCTCTGTCTTCTCGTTGCAGCATGACTACTTCCCGACAGATTATCAGCTGCCTGTGAAGTACGAGGAGATCCTGCGCTGCCAGAACATCAGCAGCCTGGTAGGGGCGCCACGCCATCTGTCTGTGATAGGGTATATCGTAGGTTTCCCCTCAGTATGGAGACTTGTCACATGTGGTGCAGCCGGGTAGGTTTACAAGGTGCCCCTTTAAGAGCCTGTCACCTCCCGCTCAGATCCTGACAACCTGTGATCATGATCATCGTCCAGAAGGTTGTCGGCTCCTGTAGCACACATCTCTTCTGCAGCGATCACATGGACGAGGAGGGATCGGAGGCCAGTGAAGTCTCCCGACACTCAACTTCCAGAGCAGTAGCCCCCACAGATTCATGGTGTTGAGACAATGAGATTCAGACCCCAGTATCGCTCAGGTCAGGTGAGACCTTCTTCTTCATGGACAATATTCTCCAGAGCAGGGCATGTAGAGGCGGCCATGCCGGACTGTCTGGACGGCGGACACCAGAGGATGGATGTGATGAAACGGGCACACGGTCCGCCACACGGTAGCCCGGGGTATCACGGCTTGTGATCCCTCCGTGCCGCAAATGTGACGAAAACGCGCACCCACACGACGGCTGCTGCCGTCCGACCCAGTAAACTGCAGGGATTTATAATTATCCCACTTCCACTTAGGAACTTGCAGCTCTCTGGCGCCCCCTTTACCCTCAGGTCAGTCAGGGAACTGTACCTAGGATAATTAGTCGCCAGACGGGTCACTTGGATGTGTGCTGGCTATTGGGTACGCTGCATTGAGGGAATTATAATTACTCCGGGCCGCGGCCGGGCAATACTCTTATAAAACCCGCTCCGTCACTGCCAACGCCACCCAATAGATTAACACTTTACACCCCTTCCTTTAAGCTGCCACCAGCTACGATTTATCAAGAGGGTCCGTAGCAACCCCAAAACAGTAGCGTAGTACGTCAGGCACGTGAAAATTCGTTTATAGAGCAGGAGAATCAAACTAATAATTTTATAGGTTTATTCCTTAAAAAAAACAGGCAGTGCTTATACAATATAAAAAGATGGAACAAACTGAGACAATATCGTTATGTACAAATGCAGTTATAAAATAAAATAGGATTAAAGATGAAAATCACTCACATGGTAGTTACAGGCAAGACTGGCTGGGGAGGAGCCACACGTCATAGTTCATTTGCAGATCTCTTAGTCAAGACGTCACAGCAAGCAATGACTGAGGAGCTTCCCTGCAAGCCTTATACATGTCGGCTTCTGACCTCACAAAAGGGGTTGGTTTTCTGGTCACCTCCCCCGGGCTACAAGGTATAGTTTTGAGCTCTGAAAGTCACAAGGACCATAACTCAGCGGGGAACTCTAGCAGAATAATGGCAGACCTATCAATGATCTTACTTTGAAATGACGGTTCCAATGAGCTCAAACTTGGATGAAATAGCTCATGGGGCATCCGAGAATTCCATTTCTCGGGTTCTGTTGGAGTTACGGGTTCACCAGTACCACGGGAACGATGCCCGTCGGCGCATGGTTCAACACAGTGACTTTCATGTTTCTGACACAAATTCCCACCGTGTTATCACCAAAAGGAATGAATCCTCATAATGGCTGCTATAGAAGGAGAGCACATGTGAAGACAATGGAGACCCCCTACGGTGAGGCGGGAAACTCCAGTGCTGGGAGCTCAGATTACACTGAGCCTTAAGGTACTGCCACACTAAACAATCCCGCTAGCGATCACGATAACGACGCATACTAATGCGATCGCTAGCGGGATTGTTTCTATATCGCTAATGTGCGGCCACATTTAGCGATATAGTTAACGACGCTATCGCCGTTAGCGATCTTCTTAACGACTTTAGCGGTACAAAAGTACCGCTAAATCGCTAAGAAAAGGTGCCACACTAGCGATATATACTTACCCAGCGGGAGCGCCGACGAGAAAATAGGGTCCGGAACGATTCCAGCGACGAGCGAGATCACAGCAGGAAGCTTGTCGCTGGCAGATGCCGCACTGAACAACATCGCTAACGGGATCGCTAAATAGTGACGTTTTTTAGCGATCCCGTTAGCGATATTGTTCAGTGTGGCATACCCTTTACTTGTGTGCAGGCTGGGGGGTTGGTGAGAAGCGTGAGCTGCAGAGAGGAGGAGGGAGGGCTTTGCTTTGTGGGCTGTCAGCAGTACAAAAAAAAGATGAGGACGGCAATTCCAGCACAGCACTCATCACAATGGATCATCATGGGAAGGAGGAGCGGGAAATATTCCAGCTAAGAAATGGCGTATAATAGACGACCTCCAGATCTGTGCAAAATACAGACATTTTTCCTGGGGATGCAGAAGTCTGGATGCCCCAGGTGTTTGCCATCTACATGTTCTCTTCCCTCTGATCTCCTCCCATTCGTGTTTCCTCCACACTGGATCTCCTCCCATCCACGTTTTCTCCACTCTGGATCTCCTCCCATCCATGTTTCCTCCTCTCGGAATCTCCTCCCATCCGTATTTCCTCCATCTAGATCCCCTCCCATCCGTGTTTCCTCCTCTTGGAATCTCTTCCCATCCGTGTTTCCTCTGGATCTCCTCCCATCCATGTTTCCTCCACTCTGAATCTCTTCCCATCCGTGTTTCCTCCACTTTGGATCTCCTTCCATCCATGTTTCCTCCACTCTGGATCTCCTCCTATCCATGTTTCCTCCACTCTGGATGTAATGTATGTAGTACAGTTCATATAGCGTCTTGTGCTTGGGTGCGATGAAAATACATGAAACACAGGTTTGATATAGAAGGTCTTGTATTACTTCATACAAGTGGCAAAAATAGTCACACAGTTTGCAGATACAGAAGCAGGAGACACAGCAGGCCAGAGTAACTTAAGCTCAGCAATCACTCTCCACAACAGGTTCAGGATCTTCTTCTCTGTTACCGTAAGTCCATGCAAACGTGGATCTTTCAAAGAGCAGGGTTCCAGAGTCCACAAGTGTTCAGAGTTCCTCAGTAGGAATAGCTGGAGTACATAGTCCAAGGCTTCCAGGAGTCAGGTCACAGGTTCACTGCAGGCTAGATTCAGAAGCACTGATTGCTCAGCTGTGGCTGCTTAAGAAGCAAGAGGGAGAGAATCAGGGCGGGAACATGAAAGCTGAAAACTCCATATTGACTGAGGGCAAGATAGCTGCAGCAAGACAGAAAGCAAAATGGCTGACGGAAAAACTGAGTTTCAAGAACATATACAAAGAACCTTACATTACTCCCCCCTTAGGGACAACCTCCGGATGGCCTCAGACCAGGCTTGTCTGGGTACCTCTGATGAAACTGGCGGAGCAAACGAGGAGCATTAACGTTATTAACTGGTTCCCATGAGTTGTCCTCCACTGGGTAGCCTTGCCATTTAATCAAATATTGTAACTGATTTCTATATAACCTGGAATCCAGAATCCTTTCCACCACAAATTCTTCCTGACCATCGACTAGCACTGGGTCAGGGCAAGGAGAAGAACGTCCAGGAAACGTATTGGGTGTTGCAGCCTTTAGTAGGGATACATGAAAGACAGGGTGGATTCTCATAGTTCTGGGCAGTTGAAGACGACAAGCAACGGCACTTATAATTTTACTGATTTTATAGGGTCCAATGTACTTATGTCCCAACTTAGACGATGGAATCCTTAACTTAAGATTTCTGGTTGACAGCCAGACCAGTCTCCTACCTTGAAAGCTGGTGCAGGTTTACGAAATTTATCTGCTGCTTTCTTGTACCTTTCCTGAGCCGATTCCAGATTTTCCTTTAGAAGATCCATATTCTTCTGTAAAGACGTGATTCTTTCAGCCACTGCTGGTAAAGGCGTTTCTATGGGAAATCGTGGTAGAATGTTAGGATGATAACCTAGATTAGAGTAAAAAGGAGACTGCTTAGTGGAGGCGCTCTGAGAGTTGTTATAAGAGAACTCAGCTAATGGAAGTAGATCCACCCAATCATCCTGTAGGTGGCAGATAAAGCAGCGGAGATACTGCTCCAGGGTTTGATTGGTTCGTTCGGTCTGTCCATTAGTCTGGGGATGAAAAGCAGAAGAAAGGTTTACTTTAATGTCCAATGCTGCACAGAAAAATATTTAGACTTGAGAGTCCTCAGTGGTTGATACCTTTTAATGGCTAACTGAAAAGATGGTAACAAATTGCAAGCTTTCGAGACTACTCAGGTCTCTTCATCAGGCATAGACTAATACAACATCTGAAGAATCACATATTTATACACAAAATAGCACAGAAAAAATGCAATAGGTAGGACAAGTGACATGAAGCAGAACTGTCATTATGGCAGAGGGATTAACATAAATATGACTAGTTCATAGATAAGGAGTGAAGGTTTTATTACCCTCTGATTGGGGTCTGGTATTGTGTTGTGATGACCCTAAAAGGTCAGGGAGGCAGATTCCTTAATTGTTGTAGAACGACATAAAACTCTGGGATATATTCATCCCAGCACTAAGAGTGTCAAAGGTCATCATAAGTTTATATTCCCAGACTTTTCTATCCTTCTCAGATTTGAAGTTAGATTTTAATACAAGTAATTCCATATCTGTCATGCTATGACCGGGCATACAAAAGTGTTTGGCCACAGGTAAATCCATTCTTTTTTCTCTTATCGTGTGGCGATGAGAATGCCCGATTACAATCCATATTTCCAGACCCCCCACTACTATGTTTTAGGCAGCCCCCAAATCTAAGAAGCATCATTGTCAGAAGTCCCTGTCCTCCCCAACAGCTGCAGGAACCTTTCCTTGCAGACAAAAGAAATGCAAGACCTGTACATCTATAATGACCACGGACAGGATAAAGATCCCCAACTCCCATCAGGACTACAAGATACCAGGTACTTTCAGCTGCATCACATCTAATGTGGTGTACCTAATTATATGTACTAAATGTCCAACTGGGGGTCTGTATGTGGGGGAGACCGGGCAAAAACTGAGAACAAGGATGAATTCTCATCGCCACACGATAAGAGAAAAAAGAATGGATTTACCTGTGGCCAAACACTTTTGTATGCCCGGTCATAGCATGACAGATATGGAATTACTTGTATTAAAATCTAACTTCAAATCTGAGAAGGATAGAAAAGTCTGGGAATATAAACTTATGATGACCTTTGACACTCTTAGTGCTGGGATGAATATATCCCAGAGTTTTATGTCGTTCTACAACAATTAAGGAATCTGCCTCCCTGACCTTTTAGGGTCATCACAACACAATACCAGACCCCAATCAGAGGGTAATAAAACCTTCACTCCTTATCTATGAACTAGTCATATTTATGTTAATCCCTCTGCCATAATGACAGTTCTGCTTCATGTCACTTGTCCTACCTATTGCATTTTTTCTGTGCTATTTTGTGTATAAATATGTGATTCTTCAGATGTTGTATTAGTCTATGCCTGATGAAGAGACCTGAGTAGTCTCGAAAGCTTGCAATTTGTTACCATCTTTTCAGTTAGCCATTAAAAGGTATCAACCACTGAGGACTCTCAAGTCTAAATATTTTCTATCTACTGGCTAACACGGTACGAAGATACACATCTTTCCTATATCAATGCTGCACAGAAATTTGCCAAAACCTAGAAGTGAATTGCACCCCTCGATCCGAAATGACCTCATCCGGTACTCCATGTAAGCGAAACACATCTTTAATCATCAAATCTGATGTCTGTTTTGCAGTGGGTAAGCCGACACAAGGGATAAAATGAGCTGCCTTTGTTAGACGGTCAACCACCACTAGAATGGTGTTCTTCCCTTGAGAGGTTGGTAACTCCACAATGAAGTCCATAGAAATGGATCCCCACGGGCGGGACGGGGTGGGAAGAGGTTGCAACAGACCAGTTGGTGAGGAGCGAGGTGTTTTGCATCTTGCACAGACTTCACATGAAGTGACATAGTTTAAAACATCCTTCCTGCAAGTGGGCCACCAAAAGAAACGAGAAAGAAATTCCTGTGTTTTTAGAATTCCTCTATGCCCAGCTATCTTGGAATCGTGAATAAGTTGCAATACTCTCAATCTGACTGTTTCAGGAATATACAGACGTTGTCCCTGAATCCACACACCATTCTTAAAGACAAGACTTACGTCCCTTGGGGGTTGTGCCAACAAGGAATCCGCATGGTATGCTTCCTTGATGTCCTTAAGTAGGTCTTGATTATGAATCACTCCAGGAATCTAGAGTCAGGAAGAATAGTCTTAGGAGGAGCAAGTGGACGGGTCTCTGCTGAATGAATCCTAGAGAGTGCATCAGCCTTTCCATTGCGTGATCCTGGTCTATAAGAAATAACAAAATTAAATTGGTTTAAGAAAAGATTCCAGCGAGCCTGACGAGGAGTCAGGCATTTAGCCGACCTGATAAATTCAAGGTTGCGATGGTCTGTCAGGACGACTATTTGTTGTGCAGCTCCCTGAAGAAGGTGTCTCCATTCTTTGAAGGCGGCAATAATGGCCAACAACTCTCTATTGCCCACATCGTAGTTCCTCTCAGCCGAAGACAACTGCTGGGAAAAGAAGGCACAGGGATGCAAGACATTCTTCTCACCTGTTCTTTGAGAGAGTATAGCTCCAACGGCACAATCTGAAGCATCCACCTCTATTATGAAGGCAAGTTCGGGGTTGGGATGTACCAAGATAGGTGCAGTGGTAAATTTATCTTTCAGACGGGAAAATGCTTCCTGGGCTTGGGAGTCCAGGAGAACCTAGACTCTTTCCGGGTAAGTTGGGTGATAGGTGACACTACCTCAGAAAATTCCTAATGAAACGTCTATAGAAGTTGGCAAACCCGATGAAGCGCTGCACCTCCTTCACATTTCTAGGACTTGGCCAATCCTTGATGGCTTGGGTCTTGCTTCCATCCATACTAATTCCTTGTGTAGACAGTACATACCCCAGAAATTGAATTTCAGTCCTATGGAATTCACACTTTTCAAGTTTGATGTAAAGATGGTTTTGTCTTAGACGTTCCAAGACCATTCTCACATGTCCATGATGTTCCTCTGTGGAATTAGAAAAAATTAGAATATCATCCAAATAAATCACCACGAATGTATCTAGGAGATCCCTGAAGATGTCATTCACCAAGTGTTGGAAAGTGGCTGGGGCGGTACTCAGACCAAAAGGCATAACTAGATATTCAAAGTGTCCATAGCGTGACCTGAATGCAGTCTTCCACTCATCCCCAGGTCTAATACGGACCAAGTTATAGGCCCCACGGAGATCCAATTTAGAGAAAATTTTGGCATGCCGTACTCTCTCCAATAACTCAGGGATTAAAGGCAATGGATAACGGTTTCTAATAGTAACCTTATTGAGTTCCCTATAGTCTACGCAGGGTCTCAGAGATCCATCTTTCTTCTTCACAAAGAAGATGGGTGCACCTGCAGGAGATGAAGAGGGCGTATGAAGCCCTTGGCTAGATTTTCGTCTATGTAATCCTTTAAAGCCTTTAGCTCAGGCCCCGCCAGGGGGTAGATCTTACCAAAAGGTATCTCTGCTCCAGGCAATAATTCAATTGGACAATCATATGGACGGTGAGGGGAAGCTGGTCAGCGTTCTTCTTGTCACATAAATCCACATAGTCCTGGTATACAGCTGGTAGTTCAGGGACTGACATGGTTCCTTTAGGAACAGAGCAAGCTGAAACTTCTGGACTCATCTGTTTCTCTGGAAAGTGTAATTCCTTGGTCTCCCAGTTAATGGTAGGGTTCTGAGCCTGCAGCCATGGTAGCCCTAGAATAATGGGAAAGTGGGGAGAAGAGATAAGCATAAAGGACAGTTTCTCTTGATGATCTTTACCCATAAGGACCCTTAAAGGCTCCGTTTCCTGATCCACTGGTCCAGAGGTCAGCAGGGAGCCATCCACAGTTTCCATCTGTAATGGAGTAGCCTTCTTCACTGAACGTATCCCCTGTTTCAGAGCAAAGGAGACATCCATAAAATTCCCACTTGCCCCTGAGTCGATCATAGCAGAGCTAGAGACCCAGACTGAGTCAACCCAGAGTTTGATGGAAAGAAAGCAATGAGAATTGTTTTTCTTACAACTCAGCTGGGACACCGCTGAGGAAACTTGAAAAATTGCAGCGTTTACACAGTCATCGTCCTCAGAAGTAACGGAGTTTAAGTCCGAGAAATCAAGATCTGTTGCTGCAGATCTCTCTGGAGCCTGAGGCTCGGACCTGACAGATCCCCTCTCGCAACACTCACAGTGAATGACTGCTGCAGTAGTCTTACGAGAACGGCTGGGGCAGTTTATAATGAAGTGCCCTGACTTACCACAATAGAAACATAGATTTTCCTTAAAACGATGTTCCTTGCGTGCATCACTAACCCGTCTTTGTAAAGAGTCTACCTGCATGGGTTCAGGTTCAGGTTCCCGTGTGATCCTACTCAAAGGTTCCTTAGCTGGGGAGGAAGGTAGGAAAAGGTTAGTGCGATTGCTTTCGAACCATCTCTCTTGCCTGCGTTCAGTCAGGCGAGCATCAATACGGATGCAGTAGTTAATAAAGTCACCTAACGCAGTGGGAGGGTCGGCACGAGCAAGTTCATCCTTAATTAGTGGAGACAACCCCTTTCGAAAAATAGATTTTTTGGCGGAACTGTCCCAAGTGGTATCAAGGGCCCATCTCCTGAAATCCAAGGCATATTCAGCTACCGAGTGCTTACCTTGGCGCAAAGTTAACATGGCTGCTTCAGCTGTTGCACCTCGATTGGGGTCATCAAACACCTGCCCCATGGCTGAAATGAAAGCATCAAGATGATCCAAACATTCATCCTCAGTCTCAATCAGAGGGTTTGCCCACATCAAAGCCTTGTTGGTAAGCAACATAATTATAGTAAGCACCTTAGATCGTTCAGTGGGAAATTGTGAAGCATGTGCAGAAAAAAACAGATTGCATTGGTTAATAAATCCCCTGAATTTTTCACGTTCACGCCAAAACGAAAAGGAGGTAACTTGGGAATCCCAGAACTCGGGGCTACGGCAGGAGCCTGGACTCGCTCCTCTAGAACCTCAATCCTGGCTCGCAAATCCTGGGTAGTCTGTCCAAACACTTGCAAATTGTGATTAGTGAGGTCCTGTAGGTTTGTAAAATGGGTTTTTATAGTCTGTAAATCTGCAAGGATATTATCAGTCACTCCGCAAAGTTCCTTTATGCGGGCCTCCATTTTCCAGATCTTTTAAGACAGGAGTACTGGAAGGAGAGGAGAAAAGGAAAAAAAAAACAATAGTGTTTACCTGTGGTAACACTGCAAAGAGAAAAAAAAATTAAGGGAACTGCTCACCTGGAATGGTTGTGAGAAGTCACAACCACTATCATCACAGAAAGTTCAACCGGACATCTGATATCCACAGTTACAGCAGACACAAAAGAGGGAAGAGAAAAAAAAACAATAGTGTTTACCCGTGGTAACACTGCAGAAAAAAAAACTTAAGGGAATTGCTCACCTGGAATGGTTGTGAGAAGTCACAACCACTGTCATCACAGAAAGTACAACCGGACGTCTGATATCCACAGTAACAGCAGACACAGCCTTTCCAGACCCAGCAGACACTAACGTTTTGGCTTCTGAATCTTGTAATGTATGTAGTACAGTTCATATAGCGTCTTGTGCTTGGGTGCGATGAAAATACATGAAACACAGGTTTGATATAGAAGGTCTTGTATTACTTCATACAAGTGGCAAAAATAGTCACACAGTTTGCAGATACAGAAGCAGGAGACACAGCAGGCCAGAGTAACTTAAGCTCAGCAATCACTCTCCACAACAGGTTCAGGATCTTCTTCTCTGTTACCGTAAGTCCATGCAAACGTGGATCTTTCAAAGAGCAGGGTTCCAGAGTCCACAAGTGTTCAGAGTTCCTCAGTAGGAATAGCTGGAGTACAAGGTCCAAGGCTTCCAGGAGTCAGGTCACAGGTTCACTGCAGGCTAGATTCAGAAGCACTGATTGCTCAGCTGTGGCTGCTTAAGAAGCAAGAGGGAGAGAATCAGGGCGGGAACATGAAAGCTGAAAACTCCATATTGACTGAGGGCAAGATAGCTGCAGCAAGACAGAAAGCAAAATGGCTGACGGAAAAACTGAGTTTCAAGAACATATACAAAGAACCTTACACTGGATCTCCTCTCATCCGTGTTTCCTCTCGGGATCTCCTCCCATCCGTGTTTCTGCCACTCTGCATCTCCTCCCATCCATGTTTCCTCCACTCTGGATCTCCTCTCATCCGTGTTTCCTCCTCTCCGGATCTCCTCCCATCCGTGTTTCCTTCACTTTGGATCTCCTCCCATCCATGTTTCCTTCACTCTGGATCTCCTCCCATCCATGATTCCTCCACTCTGGATCTCCTCTCATCCGTGTTTCCTCTCGGGATCTCCTCCCATCCGTGTTTCTGCCACTCTGCATCTCCTCCCATCCATGTTTCCTCCACTCTGGATCTCCTCTCATCCGTGTTTCCTCCTCTCCGGATCTCCTCCCATCCGTGTTTCCTTCACTTTGGATCTCCTCCCATCCATGTTTCCTTCACTCTGGATCTCCTCCCATCCATGATTCCTCCACTCTGGATCTCCTCTCATCCGTGTTTCCTCTCGGGATCTCCTCCCATCCGTGTTTCTGCCACTCTGCATCTCCTCCCATCCATGTTTCCTCCACTCTGGATCTCCTCCCATCCGTGTTTCCTCCACTCTGAATCTCTTCCCATCCGTGTTTCCTCCACTTTGGATCTCCTCCCATCCATGTTTCCTCCATTCTGGATCTCCTCTCATCCGTGTTTCCTCTCGGGATCTCCTCCCATCCGTGTTTCTGCCACTCTGCATCTCCTCCCATCCATGTTTCCTCCACTCTGGATCTCCTCTCATCCGTGTTTCCTCCTCTCCGGATCTCCTCCCATCCGTGTTTCCTTCATCCTGGATCTCCTCCCATCCGTGTTTCCTCCTCTTGGGATCTCTTCCCATCCCCGTTTCCTCCACTTTGGATCTCCTCCCATCCATGTTTCCTCCTCTTGGGATCTCTTCCCATCCATGTTTCCTCCACTTTGGATCTCCTCCCATCCATGTTTCCTCCACTCTGGATCTCCTCCCATCCATGTTTCCTCCACTCTGAATCTCTTCCCATCCGTGTTTCCTCCACTTTGGATCTCCTCCCATCCATGTTTCCTCCACTCTGGATCTCCTCTCATCCGTGTTTCCTCTCGGGATCTCCTCCCATCCATGTTTCCTCCACTCTGGATCTCCTCCCATCCATGTTTCCTCCACTCTGAATCTCTTCCTATCCGTGTTTCCTCCACTTTGGATCTCCTCCCATCCATGTTTCCTCCACTCTGGATCTCCTCCCATCCATGTTTCCTCCACTCTGGATCTCCTCCCATCCATGTTTACTCCTCTCCGGATCTCCTCCCATCCGTGTTTCCTTCATTCTGGATCTCTTCCCATCCGCGTTTCCTCCACTTTGGACCCTCTCCATCCATGTTTCCTCCTCTTGGGATCTCTTCCCATCCGTGTTTCCTCCACTTTGGATCTCGTCCCAGCCGTGTTTCCTCCACTCTGGATCTCCTCCCATCCATGTTTTCTCCTCTCAGAATTTCCTCCCATCCGTATTTCCTCCACTCTGGATCCCCTCCCATCCGTGTTTCCTCCTCTTGGGATCCTCTCCCATCTGTTTCCTCCTCTTGGGATCTCTTCCCATCCGTGTTTCCTCCACTTTGGATCTCCTCCCATCCATGTTTCCTCCTCTTGGGGTCTCCTCCCATCCATGTTTCCTCCTCTTGGGATCTCCTCCCATCCGGGTTTCCTCCTGAGATCCCTTCCCATCCGTGCTTCCTCCACTTTAGAACTCCTCCCATCCGCGTTTCCTCCACTCTGGATCTCCTCCCATCCATGTTTCCTCCTCTTGGGATCTCTTCCCATCTGTTTTTCCTCCACTTTGGATCTCCTCCCAGCCGTGTTTCCTCCACTCTGGATCTCCTCCCATCAGTGTTTCCTCCTCTAGGAATCTCCTCCCAATCCGTATTTCCTCCACTCTGGATCCCCTCCCATCCGTGTTTCCTCCTCTTGGGATCCCTTCCCATTTGGTTCCTCCTCTTGGGATCTCTTCCCATCCGTGTTTCCTCCACTTTGGATCTCCTCCCATCCATGTTTCCTCCTCTTGGATACCCTCCCATCCGTGTTGCCTCTCGGAATCTCCTCCCATCCATATTTCCTCCACTCTGGATCCCCTCCCATCCATGTTTCCTCCTCTTGGGATACCCTCCCATCCGTGTTTCCTCCACTTTGGATCTTATCCCAGCCGTATTTCCTCCACTCTGGATCTCCTCCCATCCGTGTTTTCTCCTCTCGGAATCTCCTCCCATCCGTATTTCCTCCACTCTGGATCCCCTCCCATCCGTGTTTCCTCCTCTTGGGATCTCCTCCCATCCATGCTTCCTCCACTCTGGATCTCCTCCCATCCATGTTTCCTCCTCTTGGGATCTCTTCCCATCCGTGTTTTCTCCACTTTGGATCTCCTCCCATCCATGTTTCCTCCTCTTGGGATCTCTTCCCATCCGTGTTTTCTCCACTCTGGATCTCCTCTCATCCATGTTTCCTCCTCTTGGGATCTCCTCCCATCCGGGTTTCCTCCTGAGATCCCTTCCCATCCGTGCTTCCTCCACTTTAGAACTCCTCCCATCTGCGTTTCCCACTCTGGATCTCCTCCCATCCGTGTTTCCTCTCGGAATCTCCTCCCATCCGTATTTCCTCCACTCTGGATCCCCTCCCATCCGTGTTTCGTCCTCTTGGGATCCCTTCCCATCCGTGTTTCCTCCACTTTGGATCTCCTCCCATCCATGTTTCCTCCACTCTGGATCTTCTCCCATCCATGTTTCCTCCTCTTGGGATCTCTTCCCATCCGTGTTTCCTCCACTTTGGATCTCCTCCCATCCATGTTTCCTCCACTCTGGATCTCCTCTCATCCGTGTTTCCTCTCGGGATCTCCTCCCATCCATGTTTCCTCCACTCTGGATCTCCTCCCATCCGTGTTTTCTCCTCTCGGAATCTCCTCCCATCCGTATTTCCTCCACTCTGGATCCCCTCCCATCCGTGTTTCCTCCTCTTGGGATCTCCTCCCATCCATGCTTCCTCCACTCTGGATCTCCTCCCATCCATGTTTCCTCCTCTTGGGATCTCTTCCCATCCGTGTTTTCTCCACTTTGGATCTCCTCCCATCCATGTTTCCTCCTCTTGGGATCTCTTCCCATCCGTGTTTTCTCCACTCTGGATCTCCTCTCATCCATGTTTCCTCCTCTTGGGATCTCCTCCCATCCGGGTTTCCTCCTGAGATCCCTTCCCATCCGTGCTTCCTCCACTTTAGAACTCCTCCCATCTGCGTTTCCTCCACTCTGGATCTCCTCCCATCCGTGTTTCCTCTCGAATCTCCTCCCATCCGTATTTCCTCCACTCTGGATCCCCTCCCATCCGTGTTTCGTCCTCTTGGGATCCCTTCCCATCCGTGTTTCCTCCACTTTGGATCTCCTCCCATCCATGTTTCCTCCACTCTGGATCTTCTCCCATCCATGTTTCCTCCTCTTGGGATCTCTTCCCATCCGTGTTTCCTCCACTTTGGATCTCCTCCCATCCATGTTTCCTCCACTCTGGATCTCCTCTCATCCGTGTTTCCTCTCGGGATCTCCTCCCATCCATGTTTCCTCCACTCTGGATCTCCTCTCATCCGTGTTTCCTCCTCTCCGGATCTCCTCCCATACGTGTTTCCTTCATCCTGGATCTCCTCCATCCGTGATCCACTCTGGATCATACAACATGGCAGCTCTAGTTATGAAAACTTACTCTATGCAGGGTTATAGGAAACTTTCATCTTCTGGAGGGACATTTCTCCAGAGCCTCCTGCCCAAAACCTGAGGGTCCATGCAACAATATCCACTTCCTCAGGGTGAAATTTATCAATGAAAAGCACAATTCAGCCTGTATGTTGTCAATGCTGAGAGGCGAGTAAGCTGCTACCAGACTCCTCTCTACATTATTTTCTCCTCCCGACTCCTCTGTCCTCCTCCTTCTCTTTCAGACTGTCCTGAATTTTTTTCTCCAGACTCCTCTGTCTCCTTACGAATCCTTTCTTCTTCTTCCCCTGTAGACTCCTCTGTCCACCTTCTTATTGCCCTCCATGGCTCCTCTGTCCTCCTTCTTCTTCACCTGCATGACTCCTCTGTCCTCCTTTTTCCCCTGCATGACTCCTCTGTCCTCCTTCTTCTTCCCCTGTATGACACCCCTGTCCTTCTTCCCCTGCATGACTCCTCTGTCCTCCTTCTTCTTCCCCTGCATGACACCTCTGTCCTCCTTCTTCCCCTGCATGACTCCTCTGTCCTCCTTCTTCTTCCCCTGCATGACTCCTCTGTACTCCTTCTTTTACTCCTGCATGATACCTCTGTCCTCCTTCTTCCTCTGCATGACTCCTCCATCCTTTCTTCCTCTGCATGATTCCTCCATCTTCATTCTTCCCCTTTATGATTCCTCTGTCCTCCTTACCTTCCAGAATCCCCTGACCTTCTTTTTCATCCCCTCTAGACTCCTGTACTTTCTTCTTCCCCCTCCATGATTCCTCTGTTCTTCTGCTCCTTCTTCCCCTCCATTACTCCTCCTTCTTCCCCTCAAAACTCCTCCATCCTCCTTCTTCTTGCCCTCCAGACTCCTCTGTCCTTCTTCCCCTCCAGACTCTTCCGCCCTCCTTCTTGCCTTCCAGATTCCTGTCCTCCTTCTTCTTGCCTTCCAGACTCCTCTGTCCTCCTTCTTCCCCTCCAGACTCCTCTGTCCTCCTTCTTCCCCTCCAGACTCCTCCGTCCTCCTTCTTCCCCTCCAGACTCCTCCGTCCTCCTTCTTCTTGCCTTCCAGACTCCTCTGTCCTCCTTCTTCCCCTCCAGACTCCTCCGTCCTCCTTCTTCCCCTCCAGACTCCTCCGTCCTCCTTCTTCTTGCCTTCCAGACTCCTCTGTACTCCTTCTTCTTCCCCTCCAGACTCCTCTGTCCCCTTCTTCCCCTCCAGACTCCTCCATCCTCCTTCTTCTTGCCTTCCAGACTCCTCTGTACTCCTTCTTCCCCTCCAGACTCCTCTGTCCTCCTTCTTCCCCTCCAGACTCCTCCATCCTCCTTCTTCTTGCCTTCCAGACTCCTCTGTCCTCCTTCTTCTTCCCCTCCAGACTCCTCTGTCCTACTTCTTCTTTTCCTGTCATTCTCTCTGTCCTCCTACCTCTTTCCTCCTCTCCACCCTCCTTTGTCCTTCTCCTCCGCCCTCTTTCCCCTCTAGACATGTCTCCTTTGAGACACATGAACTGGCACCGAAGAATTTTAAGATGTTGGTTGAAAGGACCGCGATCTCAGAGCTCCGCACATCCCACACCTGCACCACAGCACATTAAAACTGTGCACCCAATCGGTGAAGCCCCCAGATATCGCACGTCTCTCGTCTGTGGTTTCTGTTGGTCTTTCGTCTCGTTACTTGGTGGCGATACTGCAATACTATGTGGATTTGTCCCATAGATCAGTAAGGGGATCTCGGTAGACGAGCTGCGCTTCTTGTGGGGCATCGTCAGCGAGAACGTGCTGCTGAGCATCTGGCACGTGCTGCCGCAGAGACATCCCTCCCGCTCCTACATACACGATCTGAAGACCATATTCAGTGAGCTGCACGCCGGCAGTCAGGTAAGAAGCGCTGCAGATGTCCTCAACATTACCACGAGGGAAAGGGGAGCTCAGTGTCAGGGAGGCCACAGATGCGTCACTTACACCCGGAGCTCTGCACCTGGGATGGCACGATAGTATCAGACCTGGCATAGAAAGGATTCCACAGATAGAACTCACGGGAAATACGCCAGAGACAGAAGAGTCTGGAGACAGGGTACACAGGGGTCTGAAGGGAGGACAGAGGAGTCTGGAGGAAGAGGAGGACAGCGGAGTCTGGAGGAAAAGGAGGACAGAGGAGTCTAGAGGAAGAGGAGGACAGAGAAGGCTGGAGGTAGAGGAGGACAGAGGAGTCTAGAGGAAGAGGAGGACAGAAGAGTCTGGAGACAGGGTACACAGGGGTCTGAAGGGAGGACAGAGGAGTCTGGAGGAAGAGGAGGACAGCGGAGTCTGGAGGAAAAGGAGGACAGAGGAGTCTAGAGGAAGAGGAGGACAGAGAAGGCTGGAGGTAGAGGAGGACAGAGGAGTCTAGAGGAAGAGGAGGACAGAAGAGTCTGGAGACAGGGTACACAGGGGTCTGAAGGGAGGACAGAGGAGTCTGGAGGAAGAGGAGGACAGCGGAGTCTGGAGGAAAAGGAGGACAGAGGAGTCTAGAGGAAGAGGAGGACAGAGAAGACTGGAGGTAGAGGAGGACAGAGGAGTCTAGATGAAGAGGAGGACAGAAGAGTCTGGAGACAGGGTACACAGGGGTCTGAAGGGAGGACAGAGGAGTCTGGAGGAAAAGGACAGAGAAGGCTGGAGGTAGAGGAGGACAGAGGAGTCTAGAGGAAGAGCAGGACAGAGGAGTCTGGAGACAGGGTACACAGGGGTCTGAAAAGAGGACAGAGGAGTCTGGAGGAAAAGTACAGAGAAGGCTGGAGGAAGAAGATGACAGAGGAGTCTAGAGGAAGAGCAGGACAGAGGAGTCTGGAGACAGGGTACACAGGGGTCTGAAGGGAGGACAGAGGAGTCTGGAGGAAGAGGACAGAGAAGTATGGAGGAAGAGGAGGACAGAGGAGTCTAGAGGAAGAGCAGGACAGAGGAGTCTGGAGACAGGGTACACAGGGGTCTGAAGGGAGGACAGAGGAGTCTGGAGAAGAGGACAGAAGTATGGAGGAAGAGGAGACAAGGAGTCTAGAGGAAGAGCAGGACAGAGGAGTCTGGAGACAGGGTACACAGGGGTCTGAAGGGAGGACAGAGGAGTCTGGAGGAAAAGGACAGAGAAGGCTGGAGGAAGAGGAGGACACAGGAGTCTAGAGGAAGAGGAGGACAGAGGAGTCTGGAGACAGGGTACACAGGGTCTGAAGGGAGGACAGAGGAGTCTGGAGGAA
This sequence comes from Oophaga sylvatica, assembly GCA_033576555.1. Taxonomy (NCBI): domain Eukaryota; kingdom Metazoa; phylum Chordata; class Amphibia; order Anura; family Dendrobatidae; genus Oophaga; species Oophaga sylvatica. The sequence goes on from JARQOD010004495.1 coordinate 34,417, forward strand.
AAGGACAGAGAAGGCTGGAGGAAGAGGAGGACAGAGGAATCTAGAGGAAGAGGAGGACAGAGGAGTCTGGAGGAAAAGGACAGAGGAGTCTAGAGGAAGAGGAGGACAGAGAAGGCTGGAGGAAGAGGAGGACAGAGGAGTCTAGAGGAGTCTGGAGACAGGGTACACAGGGGTCTGAAGGAGGACAGAGGAGTCTGGAGGAAAAGGACAGAGAAGGCTGGAGGAAGAGGAGGACAGAGGAGTCTAGAGGAAGAGGAGGACAGAGGAGTCTAGAGGAAGAGCAGTACAGAGGAGTCTGGAAACGGTACACAGGGGTCTGAAGGGAGGACAGAGGAGTCTGGAGGAAAAGGACAGAGAAGGCTGGAGGAAGAGGAGGACAGAGGAGTCTAGAGGAAGAGGAGTCTGGAAACAGGGTACACAGGGGTCTGAAGGGAGGACAAGGAGTCTGGAGGAAAAGGACAGAGAAGGCTGGAGGAAGAGGAGGACAGAGGAGTCTAGAGGAAGAGGAGGACAGAGGAGTCTGGAAACAGGGTACACAGGGGTCTGAAGGGAGGACAGAGGAGTCTGGGGGAAAAGGACAGAGGAGTGTGAAGGAAAAGGACAGAGAAGGCTGGAGGAAGAGGAGGACAGAGGAGTATAGAGGAAGAGGAGGACAGAGGAGTCTAGAGGAAGAGGAGGACAGAGGAGTCTGGAAACAGGGTACACAGGGGTCTGAAGGGAGGACAGAGGAGTCTGAAGGAAAAGGACAGAGAAGGCTGGAGGAAGAGGAGGACAGAGGAGTCTAGAGGAAGAGCAGGACAGGAGTCTGGAGACAGGGTACACAGGGGTCTGGAGGGAGGACAGAGGAGTCTGGAGACAGGGGTCTAGAGGGAGGACAGAGGAGTCTGAAGGAAAAGGACAGAGAGGGCTGGAGGAAGAGGACAGAGGAGTCTAGAGGAAGAGGAGGACAGAGGAGTCTGGAGGAAGAGGAGGATAGAGGAGTCTGGAAACAGGGTACACAGGGGTCTGGAGGGAGGACAGAGGAGTCTGGAGACAGGGGTCTGGAGGGAGGACAGAGGAGTCTGGAGACAGGGGTCTGGAGGGAGGACAGAGGAGTCTGGAGGAAGAGGGCAGAGAAGTCTGGAGGAAGAGGAGGACAGAGTAGTCTAGAGGAAGAGGAGTCTGGAGACAAGGTACACAGGAGTCTGGAGGGAGGACAGAGGAGTCTGGAGACAGGGGTCTGAAGGGAGGACAGAGGAGTCTGGAGGAAGAGGGCAGAGAAGTCTGGAGGAAGAGGAGGACAGAGTAGTCTAGAGGAAGAGGAGTCTGGAAACAGGGTACACAGGGGTCTGGAGGGAGGACAGAGGAGTCTGGAGACAGGGGTCTGGAGGGAGGACAGAGGAGTCTGGAGACAGGGGTCTGGAGGGAGGACAGAGGAGTCTGGAGGAAGAGGGCAGAGAAGTCTGGAGGAAGAGGAGGACAGAGTAGTCTAGAGGAAGAGGAGTCTGGAGACAAGGTACACAGGAGTCTGGAGGGAGGACAGAGGAGTCTGGAGACAGGGGTCTGGAGGGAGGACAGAGGAGTCTGGAGACAGGGGTCTGGAGGGAGGACAGAGGAGTCTGGAGGAAGAGGGCAGAGAAGTCTGGAGGAAGAGGAGGACAGAGTAGTCTAGAGGAAGAGGAGTCTGGAGACAAGGTACACAGGAGTCTGGAGGGAGGACAGAGGAGTCTGGAGACAGGGGTCTGGAGGGAGGACAGAGGAGTCTGGAGACAGGGGTCTGGAGGGAGGACAGAGGAGTCTGGAGGAAGAGGGCAGAGAAGTCTGGAGGAAGAGGAGGACAGAGTAGTCTAGAGGAAGAGGAGTCTGGAGACAGGGTACACAGGAGTCTGGAGGGAGGACAGAGGAGTCTGGAGGAAGAGGACACTGGATGGAGGACAGTGGGGTCTAGAGGAGTGTTTGCACAGGGGTCAGAGGTAGAGAAGCAGGTGATGTGCGGTGGGTGTTACATGGAGGTTCGGTGGCGTCCCCTTTGCGTTCGGCTAGCTGCTCTCACGCTTTGTCATCTCACATTATACAAATAAAGTTTTTGTCTCATTTAGCGGAGTTGCTGATTGTGGCTCATGCATGGCTCACTAACCACCGCTTACTGCCTCACCGCCTCCGCTCAGCGCCATGTCTCTGCGTGATGACTTGTAATAAGGTGAGGTCATCTTATCATTGTATCGGGAGGGGTGACTGGACTGTAAGAGCGGCCCGATCACCGGGTGCCAGCTGTGATCCTATGGATTATCCACAGCCCGGAGGTGACTGGACTGTAAGAGCGGCCCGATCACCGGGTGCCAGCTGTGATCCTATGGATTATCCACAGCCCGGAGGTGACTGGACTGTAAGAGCGGCCCGATCACCGGGTGCCAGCTGTGATCCTATGGATTATCCACAGCCCGGAGGTGACTGGACTGTAAGAGCGGCCCGATCACCGGGTGTCAGCTGTGATCCTATGGATTATCCACAGCCCGGAGGTGACTGGACTGTAAGAGCGGCCCGATCACCGGGTGCCAGCTGTGATCCTATGGATTATCCACAGCCCGGAGGTGACTGGACTGTAAGAGCGGCCCGATCACCGGGTGCCAGCTGTGATCCTATGGATTATCCACAGCCCGGAGGTGACTGGACTGTAAGAGCGGCCCGATCACCGGGTGCCAGCTGTGATCCTATGGATTATCCACAGCCCGGGGTGACTGGACTGTAAGAGCGGCCCGATCACCGGGTGCCAGCTGTGATCCTATGGATTATCCACAGCCCGAAGGTGACTGGACTGTAAGAGCGGCCCGATCACCGGGTGCCAGCTGTGATCCTATGGATTATCCACAGCCCGGAGGTGACTGGACTGTAAGAGCGGCCCGATCACCGGGTGCCAGCTGTGATCCTATGGATTATCCACAGCCCGGAGGTGACTGGACTGTAAGAGCGGCCCGATCACCGGGTGCCAGCTGTGATCCTATGGATTATCCACAGCCCGAGGTGACTGGACTGTAGAGCGCCCGATCACCGGGTGCCAGCTGTGATCCTATGGATTATCCACAGCCGGAGGTTGACTGGACTGTAAGAGCGGCCCGATCACCGGGTGCCAGCTGTGCCTATGGATTATCCACAGCCCGGAGGGATTGATGGACTGTAGGGCGCGCCCGATCACCGGGTGCCAGCTGTGATCTATGGATTATCCACAGCCCGGAGGTGATGGACTGTAAAGCGGCCCGATCACCGGGTGCCAGCTGGATCACTATGGATTATCCACAGCCCGGAGGTGACTGGACTGTAGAGCGGCCGATCACCGGGTGCCAGCTGTGATCCTATGGATTATCCACAGCCCGGAGGTGACGGACTGTAGAGCGGGATCACGGGAGTACAGCTGGATCCTATGTGATCCGCAGCCGGAGGTGACTGGACTGTAAGAGCGGCCGATACCGGGGTGCCAGCTGTGATCTATGGATTATCCACAGCCGGAGGTGACTGGACTGTAAGAGCGGCCCGATCACCGGGTGCCAGCTGTGATCCTATGGATTATCCACAGCCCGGAGGTGACTGGACGTAAGAGCGGCCGATCACCGGGTGCCAGCTGTGATCTTATGGATTATCCACAGCCCGGAGGTGCATGGATGTAAGAGCGCGCTCGATACGGGGCCAGCTGTGATCTATGGATTATCCACAGCCCGGAGGTGACTGGACTGTAAGAGCGGCCGATCACGGGTGCCAGCTGTGATCCTATGGATTATCCACAGCCCGGAGGTGATGGACTGTAAGAGCGGCCCGATCACCGGTGCCAGCTGTGATCCTATGGATTATCCACAGCCCGGAGGTGACTGGGACGTAGAAACGGCCCGACACGGGTGCAGGTAGATCTATGGATTATCCACAGCCGAGGTATGGACTTAAGAGGGCCCGATCACGGTGCCAGTGTGATCTTGGATTTCACAGCCGGAGGTAGACTGGAGGTAGCCACAGAATGTGACCAGCCGGAGGTGACTGGACTGTAAGAGCGGCCCGATCACCGGGTGCCAGTGTGATCCTATGGATTATCCACAGCCCGGAGGTGACTGGACGTAGAGCGGCCCGATCACCGGGTGCCAGCTGTGATCCTATGGATTATCCCAGCCCGGAGGTGACTGGACTGTAAGAGCGGCCGATCACGGGGCCACTGTGATCATGGATTATCCACAGCCCGGAGGTGACTGGACTGTAAGAGCGGCCCGATCACCGGGTGCCAGCTGTGATCCTATGGATTATCCACAGCCCGGAGGTGACTGGACTGTAAGACGGCCCGATCACGGTTCCAGCTGGATCCATGGATTATCACAGCCGAGGTGACTGGACTGTAAGAGCGGCCGATCACCGGTGCAGCGGTCCAGATATCCACGCCGGAGGTGACTGGATAGACGAAGAGGCCGCACCGGGTGCCAGCTGATCCATGATTACACAGCCGGAGGTGACTGGACGTAAGACGGCCAGCACGTGACTGTATCCAGATATCGACCAGCGGAGGTGATGGAGGTAAGGGACCTAGAGTCACAGCTGGATTAGTACCAGCCGGAGGTGATGGACTGTAAGAGCGCCGATCACGGGTGCCACTGTGATCTATGGATTATCCACAGCCCGGAGGTGACGCTGTAACGGCCGATCACCGGGTGCCAGCTGTGATCCTAGGATTATCCACGCCGGAGGTGACTGGACTGTAAGAGCGGCCCGATCACGGGTGCCAGCTGTGATCCTATGGATTATCCACAGCCCGGAGGTGACTGGACTGTAAGAGCGGCCCGATCACCGGGTGCCAGCTGTGATCCTATGGATTATCCACAGCCCGGAGGTGACTGGACTGTAAGAGCGGCCCGATCACCGGGTGCCAGCTGTGATCCTATGGATTATCCACAGCCCGGAGGTGACTGGACTGTAAGAGCGGCCCGATCACCGGGTGCCAGCTGTGATCCTATGGATTATCCACAGCCCGGAGGTGACTGGACTGTAAGAGCGGCCCGATCACCGGGTGCCAGCTGTGATCCTATGGATTATCCACAGCCCGGAGGTGACTGGACTGTAAGAGCGGCCCGATCACCGGGTGCCAGCTGTGATCCTATGGATTATCCACAGCCCGGAGGTGACTGGACTGTAAGAGCGGCCCGATCACCGGGTGCCAGCTGTGATCCTATGGATTATCCACAGCCCGGAGGTGACTGGACTGTAAGAGCGGCCCGATCACCGGGTGCCAGCTGTGATCCTATGGATTATCCACAGCCCGGAGGTGACTGGACTGTAAGAGCGGCCGATCACCGGTGCCAGCTGTGATCCTATGGATTATCCACAGCCCGGAGGTGACTGGACTGTAAGAGCGGCCCGATCACCGGGTGCCAGCTGTGATCCTATGATTATCCACAGCCCGGAGGTGACTGGACTGTAAGAGCGGCCCGATCACCGGGTGCCAGCTGTGATCCTATGGATTATCCACAGCCCGGAGGATGGACTGTAAGAGGGCCGATCACACGGGTGCCAGCTGTGATATATGGATTTCCACAGCCTGGAGGTGACTGGACGTAAAGGGCCGACACGGGTGCAGCTGTGATCCATGGATATCCACAGCTCTGGAGGTGACTGGAGTAAGAGCGGAACCGAAATAGTGATGCAGCTGTGAGCTAGGATATTTCACACCGAGGTGACGACTGTAAGTGGGCACGATCTCGGGTGCAGCTGGTGATCTATGGATTACACAAGCTGGAGGTGCATGACTGTAAGAGCGGCCATCACGGTGCACTGTGATCCTATGATTATCCACAGCCGGAGGTGACTGGACTGTAAGAGCGGCCCGATCACGGGTGCAGCTGTGATCCATGGATTATCACAGCCGGAGGTGACTGGACTGTTGAGCGGCCCGATAACGGGTACCAGCTGTGAATATGGATTATCCACAGCCCGGAGGTGACTGGACTGTAAGAGCGCCCTACCGGGTGCCAGCTGTGATCTATGGATTATCCACAGCCCGAGGAGGTGAATGACTGTAAGAGCGGCCGATCACGGTGCAGCTGTGATCTATGGATTATCCACAGCGGAGGTGACTGGACTGTAAGAGCAGGCCGATCACGGTGCCAGCTGTGATCTATGGATTATCACTACAGCCATGAGGTGACTGGCAGTATGAGCGGCGTCACGGGGTGCAGCTGTGAACCTATGGATTATCACAGCCGGATAGGTGACTGGACTGCTGGAGGGACAGATACACGGGTACCAGCTGAATATGGATTGCAAGCTCGGAGGAGTGGAGGACTGAAGAGACGGCAGAATGACTAGCTGGGCAGGTGACTATGGATTATTAGCCGAGTAGACAGCGACTTAAGAGCTGGCCGATCACGGGGTGCAGAGTGATCAGATACAGACCGAGTGTAAAAGATGAAAGTGACTGCAGCCTGAGGTGACGGAGATAGACACGATGTAACACAATAGGATCGCAGCCTGGAGGTGACTGGAGGTAAGCAGAGTAACAGCAGAATAGTGATGCCAGCTGTGACAGGATTAGACACGATGTAACAGCAAATGTGATGCAGCTCTGGAGGTGAGGGATGTAAGGCATGATTAACAGCAGAATAGTGACGCAGCTCTGAGGTGACGGAGATAGACAGGCGTGCAGTGTAACATGCAGAATATAGTGCAGCTCTGGAGGTGACTGAGCACTGTAACAGCAGATGGACGACTGGAGTGACGGGATGCATTAAGGAATTGACACCGAGGTGACTGGAGATAAGCGGACAGCAGAAGGTGCCAGCTCTGGATCTAGGATAGACACGATGTAACAGCAGAATAATGACGGCAGCTCTGGAGGTGACTGAGATACATGATGTACACAGCGAGTGATGAATGTATGACGCAGCTCTGGAGGTGACGGAGGATAAGACACTGATGTAACAGCAGAATAGTGATCGCAGCTCTGGAGGTGACTGGAGGTAAGCACGATGTAACAGCAGAATAGTGAGCTGCAGATTCCTGCGGAGGTGACAGGACTGAAGATAGACACGATGTAACAGCAGAATATGAGTGCAGCTCTGGAGGTGACGGAGGAAAAGACAGTAACAGCAGAGTGATGACTTGGGGGATAGGATGTGAATAGTGATGCAGCCTGGAGGTGACGGAGAATAGCACGATTGTAACAGCAGAAGTAACTGAGATGCAGCTCTGGAGGTGACTGGAGGATAAGACATGATGTAACAGCAGAATAGTGATGCAGCTCTGGAGGTGACAGGAGAATTAGAACGATGTAACAGCAATAGTGAGTGCAGCTCTGGAGGTGACTGGAGGATAAGCATGATGTAACAGCAGAATAGTGACTGCAGCTCTGGAGGTGACGGAGAATTAGACACGATGTAACAGCAGAATAGTGAGTGCAGCTCTGGAGGTGAGTGGAGGATAAGACATGATGTAACAGCAGAATAGTGACTGCAGCTCTGGAGGTGACGGAGATTAGACAGATGTAACAGCAGAATATGATGCAGCTCTGGAGGTGACTGGAGGATAGACACGATGTAACAGCAGAATAGTGACTGCAGCTCTGGAGGTGACAGAGAATTAGACACGATGTAACAGCAGAATAGTGATGCAGCTCTGGAGGTGAGTGGAGGATAAGACATGATGTAACAGCAGAATAGTGACTGCAGCTCTGGAGGTGACAGGAGAATAAGACACGATGTAACAGCAGAATAGTGACTGTAGCTCTGGAGGATAAGACATGATGTAACAGCAGAATAGTGACCGCAGCTCTGGAGGTGACATGGATGGTAACAGCAATAGTGAGCAGCTCTGGAGGATAAGCATATGTAACAGCAGAATAGTGAGTGCAGCTCTGTAGGTGACTGGCGGATAAGACACGATGTAACAGCAGAATAGTGAGTGCAGCTCTGGAGGTGACGGGAGGAAAAGACGTAACAGCAGAATAGTGAGTGCAGCTCTGGAGGTGACGGGAGGAAAAGACGTAACAGCAGAATAGTGACTGCAGCTCTGCAGGTGACTGGAGGATAAGACATGATGTAACAGCAGAATAGTGAGTGCAGCTCTGGAGGTGACGGGAGGAAAAGACGTAACAGCAGAATAGTGAGTGCAGCTCTGGAGGTGACGGGAGGAAAAGACGTAACAGCAGAATAGTGAGTGCAGCTCAGGAGGTGACGGGAGGAAAAGACGTAACAGCAGAATAGTGAGTGCAGCTCTGGAGGTGACGGGAGGATAAGACATGATTTAACAGCAGATGAGTTCAGCTCTGGAGGTGAGGGGATGCCTTGTGGTCCTTGTGCGTGTCCTCATCGCTTTGTCCCACTTTTGCAGCCGGACCTGACTGATATTGCCAAGGACATTGTTGGACGATTGTGGACGCCAGGAGATAAAGTGAAAGGAGTAGCTCCAAAGGATCTGCTGGACGACTGCTGGCGAGTGCTGGACGCCTTGTACCAGGAGGAGTGCGGCCTCTGTCTGCCACAGTCTGCGCCCCAGGATGCCCTCTGCCATATTGGATCTGTTCCAGGCCTGTGGGCTACGCCGAGGCCGTCCTGTTAGAGGGATTACCCACAGTCCACATCCACTTCACCAGTGGAGTCCCCTGAATCAGGGAGGTGAATGGTGAGGACAGAATGTGTACTGAAGTCAGGGGGTCTGGGCAGCTCTATCCCACCCCAAACCCCTGGATCCGCTAACCAAGAGGGTACGGGGACTCAGAGGCCTAGGCCCCCAGCACCAACACACCCCACTGCCATCACTATGAAGGATGGCACTAAGTCACACGTACAGTGGGGATCAGCTCCCTGTGCTTTACACTGCAGCAGCTCTCACAAGCGGAGCCATTGTTCTCATAGGATCTATTTATGTATGAAGGATTTGTTCACACTGGTATCATGGCTTCCGTCCATCCTGGATCTGCAGCGGATATGACTGAGCAGAAGTGTGAACACAGGAAAGGCCTGAAGCCCTGGATCACCTTCCCTAGGAAGGAATCGCCCGAATGTGACGTCACTTATTGTCGGATTCAATTGTTTTTCTAACGAGATTCTATTATATATTATGTCATAAAAATTATTTTACTATAAACTTATAACAGAATATTACTCCTATCTACAGCCAAATGCAACCAGTGTGCAAACATGACTTATCGGGGTCATACTCCAGAGCTGAACTCACTATTCTGCTGGTGCAGTCACTGTGTACACACATTACATTACTGATCCTGAGTTACATCCTGTATTATACCCCAGAGCTGCACTCACTGTGTACATACATTACTGATCCTGAGTTACATCCTGTATTATACTCCAGAGCTGCACTCACTATTCTGCTGGTGCAGTCACTGTGTACATACATTACTGATCCTGAGTTACATCCTGTATTATACTCCAGAGCTGCACTCACTATTCTGCTGGTGCAGTCACTGTGTACATACATTACATTACTGATCCTGAGTTATATCCTGTATTATACTCCAGAGCTGCACTCACTATTCTGCTGGTGCAGTCACTGTGTACACACATTACATTACTGATCCTGAGTTACACCCTGTATTATACTCCAGAGCTGCACTCACTATTCTGCTGGTGCAGTCACTGTGTACATACATTACTGATCCTGAGTTACATCCTGTATTATACTCCAGAGCTGCACTCACTATTCTGCTGGTGCAATCACTGTGTACATACATTACATTACTGATCCTGAGTTACATCCTGTAGCTCTTTTATTATAAAAAATATAAACAATACATACCATAATACATTTCTAACTGTACATAAATGAACATTGCTAAGATAAATAACAGAAACAAAAGAAACCAGCTTCAAAACAAAATTAAACCAAAAAGTCCAGAGTCCTTAGTCCTTTCTCTCCTTCAGAACTATTGCAGCTCCAGAGGACCCCCAGCAGGACATTATCATTAAACAAAATTAAATATAAGACATAAAAGAAACATGCACACACACTCACACTGACACACAATCACGCACCTCCCCAAAAAAAAAGAAAAAAGGCCTCACCTGACCATACATACAACACAACCTATATATAAACGCTACTATATACACTACTATATACACTAAGATATGGAAATTTTTTTTTTTTTTTTTCTTTTTTTTTTTTAAATTTTTTTTCTTTTTTTTTTCCCCCACCAACCACAGGTCCATGAGTTTATGCCTTTTCACAGCAACTTGATGGGTCCATGAAAGTTTATGCCCTTAGAAAATTTTTCGGGTCCATGGCAGGTTCCATGCCCTCCCCCCACACAAACACCCCACCCAACCTAAACTATACCCCCCAAACATATAACTATTTACACTTATATACAAAACATTACATTAACAGACCTACCACACAAAACACTACATTACATTACTTTACCCACATTACATTACATTAACCACACTTTGCTTAAACCACAACATTATAAACATTTACACTGTACACTGACCACATAACTTGCAAGGCCCAAGTTCAGCGCCTGCAAGCCCAATATCCATTATTTCCTGAATTTACAAAACAAAAAGCTAAATGTGCCACATACCAGCCCACCACCGGGAAACTGGAGTCCTAAGAGGCCCCGTCCCTAACCACCAACACACGCACCCTGTCCCTCACCAACTAAATCTGCCCCTAAAAGAAAAGAAACTGACCCTAACTATCCCTACCTGCCCCTACCTATCCCTACTCTACCTAGCTTATCAAAACTAACTATCTAGCTATCCCTAAACTGGCCCTCCCTGTCCCTATCTGACCCTACTTTTCTCTCCCTCAACACCCACACCACCTTATCTTACCCTACCAACAATCTCACACAGACCAGCTCTCCCTAAGGCACGTTAAAGGAGAAACCCCTCCAAAGCCAAGAGGCCCTCCTCGCGCCCAGCCTCTCGAACTCCAAAGAGCGCACCTTCCCCAGGTCACCCAAGATGTTTCTAAGCACCTCATCCTGGGGAGGACTTTCCGCTGCGTGGAAACTAAACACCGTGCACTCCAAGTGTGGAACCTAATGACTACACTAACCAGGAATAAAGTGCTCCGTTCTCGGCCACCCAGGGATCTGAATGCCCCATAAGCCCACTCCGGATAAGAAAGGGACGCCAGCCTAGGCCAGCCTATGGAAGCACCCACCCTGTTGTAGACCCCTGTATTAAAGGGACACCGAAGGAGGAAATGCTCCATGCTTTCCAACATGTCGCCACACTCCTCACGGGGACAACCCCGATCATCGGAGCTCCTGCACTTCAGGTTGTCCCTTACATACAGCCTCCCATGGAAGCAGCGCCAGGCCAAGTCCCAAAACTTCAAGGGGATCCGCTTGGAATTTAATAACCCAAGCCCAACCTCCAGATCCCGGCCTGGGCAATCCTTAAGCACCAGGGGCTTCTGGAAATGGGTCAACAGAACCCTGCTGTCAAGGAATTTCCTCGACATGGTCCTGATTTCCCACATTCCCAGACCCCACCGGCGGATCACCTTCAGAACCGGGGTAGCATAAGCCGGGAGATGTCCGTGCGGTGTGCGCAGGTCCTTCACCTGCCCTCCTGTCTCCCATTCCTGGAAGAAAGGCCGAAACCAACCCCTGCAGGAGAATACCCACGGAGGAGCCCTCTCTAAATAGAGGTTGGCAACATTGATCTTAAGAAAGGTGTTTATCAGAAACACCACCGGGTTGACCATACCCAACCCACCTAGTCTCCTCGTGCGGTACGTGACCTCTCTCTTAATTAGGTTAAGCCTGTTCCCCCATAACAGCTGGAAGAAAAGGCTATAGACCCGTGTCCAGAGAGGCTCTGGCAAGACGCAGACACTGCCCAGGTATATTAACAAGGGAAGCAGAAAGCCTTTGGCCAAGTTGACCCTTTCCCTCAGGGTTAAAGACCAACCCTTCCACTGGTCCACCTTTTGGGCGGCGATCTTAAGTCTGCCCTCTCAATTTTGCTGGGGGTAGTCCCCGGGGCCAAATTCGATGCCTAGGATTTTGGCGGAGGTCTGGGGCCCTGGAAGGGTGTCCGGGAGATCAAAACTAGGATCTCCCCCTCCCAGCCAGAGACTTTCGCACTTTTCCCGGTTGATCATGGACCCGGACGCCTCCGAGTAGCGTTCGACCTCAGACATGACCCAATCCGCCTCCTCTCTCGAGGACACAAAGAGGGAGACGTCGTCAGCGTACGCTACCACCCTCAGAGTGGCCCCGGTTCCGCCCGGTCCATCCCGACTCCCACCAACGGTCCACGATCTACCCTCCTCAAGAAGGGATCGATCGCGAACACGTATAAAAGTGGGCTCAGAGGACAACCCTGGCGGACCCCGGAACTCACCTCAAAAGGGTGACCAACCCAACCGTTCACGAGTGGAAAAGTCTCAGCCCCCTGGTATAAGGTCTCTAACCAATTTACAAACCTCCCAGGCAGACCGTACCTCAAAAGGACAGACCAGAGGTACTCGTGATTCACCCGGTCAAAGGCCTTTGCTTGATCTAAGGACAGCAAGTACCCCTTCCAGTGACCCGCCCTGCCCTGCTCCACTGCCTCTCGGACACCGAGCACAGCACTAAAAGTACTGCGGCCTGGAACAGAGCAGTGCTGAGCCCCCGAAAGGAGCTGGGGTGCAAACTTCACCAGCCGATTAAACAGCACCTTTGCCAGAACCTTCCGGTCCACATTGAGAAGCGCTATGGGACGCCAGTTCTCAATACGGGACGAGTCCTTACCCTTTGATAGGATAATCAGGGCTGACCTCCTCATTGAGCTGGGAAGAGCACCCGAGGAAAGGCACTCATTAAACACCTCAGTCAAGAGGGGGACCAAGGAGTCCCTAAAGGCCTTGTAAAACTCGGATGTTAAGCCATCCGGACCTGGCGATTTTTTGGGCCGAAGCCCATCAATGGCCAGTCTCACTTCCTCTTCCCTGATTGCCTCTACCAAAACATCAAGAGAGGGGTCATCTCCTGGCTCAGGAATGGTCTCAGCCAGGAAAGCCGACATCCCGTCTCGATCCAGATCCCTCTTTTCCAAGAGGTGCGAGTAGAAGGATCTGACCACCTCCAGGATCCCTGATTTGGATCGGTTCAGGGAACCCGTACTGTCGATCAGTCCTGTCACCATCTTACAATTCACTGACATCTTACAGTTTCTGTAAGGGTCGGGCGAGCGGTACCTCCCGAAATCCCTCTCAAAAACCAAAGATGTGTGCCTATCATACTGACACCTCTTGAGCAAAGACTTCACCCTGGAGATCTCCTCACGGTCACCCCCAGTCGAGACGAGCTGCTCGAGTTTCCTCCTCAAAGCCTGATACAAGCGGTGCCTGTTCAGACTCCTGAGGCTCGAGAGCTGACGGAAGAACCCCGCCACCCTCTCTTTGAAGATCTCCCACCACTCAGACTTACTGCTACAGAGATCCAAAAGCGGTACCTGGCTCTGAAGAAATTCCTCAAAGGACTGTCTCACTTCCGCTTCTTCCAACAGGGATGAATTCAGCTTCCACAGCCCTTTTCCCATTCGGGGCGTCTCTGTAACATTCAGAGAAAAGAAAATTAAACAGTGATCGGAGAATTCCACCTCAACGGCGGACACTGCAGAAAAGATGGCATCCTCCTTCAAAAAAAACCTATCTATCCTAGACCTACAGCTACCTCTATGAAAGGTGAAACCCCCGTGACCTGGGGTGTGCCGGATGTGGACATCCACCAGGCGAGCTTCGCTAGCTATACTATTTAATGCTGTACTATCGTAAGCCAGGTGGCCTCCGGGGCCCCCCCTATCACGGGATCTCGTAATGGTGTTAAAATCCCACCGAAGACCACCTGCCGGCTCGTAAAAAGAAAGGGCTTGATCTTCATGAAGAGACATTTGCGGTCCCACTTGGATTGTGGACCATAGATGTTTATGAGCCGAAGCTCCTGTCCCCTCATGAAAACGTCTAAGACCAGGCACCTCCCCATTTCTATCTCAATAACCCGTCGGCATTCCACCTCCGCGGTCTTAAAAAGGACCGCCACCCCGCTATACGGCTCGGCCGCAAGAGACCAGTATGAGGGCCCACACCTCCACTCCCTCCTGGCTTTATGGATGGCCCCCATGTCTGTTAGTCGGGTCTCTTGCAAAAACAAAATTTCAGCCTCAAATCGGGTGAAAAAATCAAAGGCCGCAAATCTGGCCGCATCTGACTTAATACTGGCGACATTAATGGACGCCAGAGTCAACGGGGTGAGTTCCGCCATCATGGGTGATTGGGTTAGATGGCCTTCTTCTTCCCCACCCCGTCTTTCCCATCTTTCCCCTCCGAAGAGGGGTCTGATCCCTTCCGTTTTAGGGAAGACGAGGTATCCATCCCCATGGTCTCCTTGCCTCCGGGCTCCAGGTCTGTCCCCCCCCAGAGGAAACAGCGTCCCCTGGGGGACAGACTCCGCCATCCCCTGAAAGCCCCCCAGATGGCGCCCCCGGCCCCTCGCCCCCGACCTCCGTCCCAGCAGGGTCGTCGAGGGCTTGGTACCGGTTGGAGAGGGCGATCAGAGGGGAGCCGGTGAGCCCCTCCGTTGGCATACTTACGGTCGGGGGAGGAGGTTTGGAAGGCTTAACCACCTTCTTCTTCCTCCTTCCGGTACGCTTTTTATCACCCTTCTCTACTGTAGGCTGATCCGTGACCTCCTCATCCACACTTTCATACTGGGAGGAGTTGTCGGAGTCAGCCAGGTTTTCCTCCCTCTCCAACCTCCTGATCTCCTCGCATACCTCTTCCTCCCCCGGGGCCTCAGAGACACCGGCCACCGGCCTAGAGGGGAGGGCAGGCATCACCCCAGTTGCCTGAGGCTCTCCCGCCCCTCACCCCGTGGCGATTTTCCTGTCTCCTCTGGTAAGAGGGACCTCTATTGGCCTTGTCCTTCCTCACTGGCCCCTTAGCCCCTCTCCCGCCACCACCACCTGCCACAGCAGAGGTCGCGCCGCCAGGGGTTGCCCCCTCACGGTCTCCCCCCACCGGGCCTGCAGCGGCATTGGTAAAGGAGCGAGGGCAGCGGCTATACGGGTGACCTAGGTCACCACACAGGTGGCACCGAATGTCCTTGCAAGATGCGGCGAGATGACCTACCCCACCACACAAGGCACATTTCTGCACCTTGCAGCTTGCGCTGAAGTGGCGGGGATCACCGCACTTGTGGCAGACCTTCGGCTGCCCTGGTAGAAGACCAGGATCCTGTCCCTCCCTAGGAACGCCGAGGAAGGGATGTGGGTGACGGTACCCCCTGAGACCTTCAACTTCATCATGAAGGTCCAGCCCCCCGACCAGATACCGAACTCGTCCCGATTTTTTTTGGGGACGTCCGTGACTTCCCCATAACGGGAAAGCCACGTCATGATGTCAACGCCGGAGAGTGACTCGTTACAAGTCACCACGGTCACTCTCTTAACGGCATTTTGGCGAGACAACGCCTGTACGGCGAAGTCTCGCCATCCAGGCTCCCCCTTCACCAGCTCGTAATTAGACCAGAAGAGCTCTAGCCCCTCCGGCCGAACGAAACTGATGTCGAAGAATAGGGTGGCCGAGGGATGGATCAGGGCAAAGATGTCCGTCGCCCTGAAGCCCATCTTCAGGAGGAGCTCCACCACCCTACTCCTGGGTGGGCAAGCTTCACCGCCCCTCCAGCGAAGACGGACCACATTCCTCCTGGCCGGCCCTTGCCCGGCTGTCGGGAGGGACCAAATGGTTTCCCCCTCCTTCTATCTTGGAAGGCGGCCAGGCCATGTCTCTCCAACCAGAAAGACAAGTCCACCTCTCTTCCCTCTACATTGACCGACCGCTCTCCTTTTTTAAGGGCCTCCAGAAAACGGCGGTGCAAAACGCCGTCCCCAGAGTCCGGAGGCAAGGAGACCCCCCGAGAATCCCCCGGAGCCCCAGCCACAACCCCGCAAAAGAACGGGGTCTCACTGCTGGGGGGCCAGATGGGCCAGCCCCTCCCTCACCACCCATGCTCCCACTTACACCAACACTCACTACTTCCGCATTCACTCCCACATCCACATCCACGTCACTCATGTCACTCACCTCACTCATACCATTCACCTCAGCCAATTCATCAGAATTTTCAATATTATTTTCCTTGCTGTTTCGTTTTTTACCTGCTGGGGGCCCTGGCTGATTGGTGCTCTGCCCCGTATTGTTTTTGCCCAGGAGTACTGCCGCCCCTTTACGAGCCGCAGAACAAAGCCCACCTAGTAAGCTCTGCCTGGGCTCAGGAGCAGCAGCACTTCCTGAGCTCTCTGGCTCCATTTTTTTTTTTTCTGTTGTTACATTTGGGGCAGGGACAGGCTCTGCCTCTGCACCCTGCCCCCCACTGGAAACCTGTGCTGGCTTCTCTTGGGGCACCGGAGCCCCTGCACCACCAGATGGAGGTAAGCGGGCCGAGGACCCCGGCAACCCCTTGCCAGCTCTCTCGGGCATTGTTTTGGGTGGGACAGAAGGCAGCGGGGCCCGTCGAGGCCACGCCCCCCCGCTGGTCACGGCAATGGCGGGTAGAGCGAAAGCCCGAAAGGCCACGCTCCCCCCGCCAGCCGTGAGCACAGCGAGCGGAGCTGCGGCCGCCGAGGCCACGCCCCCACCGCCAGCCGCAGTCATAGAGGGTGAGGCAGCAGCCCGCAAGGCTACGCCCCCCCCGCCAGACGCGACAATAGCGGGTGGGACAGCGGCTGAGGAGGACACGCCCCCTCCAAGGCCACCACCGCCTTCTTGTACCCACCACTCGCTTTTGGCAAGGTCGGCCACTCCCCCTCGGCGCCCAGCGGCGGCGGGGCCCCGGCGCGGACCCCTTATTGGATCGACGCGCAGAGGACCCCGACCCTGCCGCGGACACGCCAGGGGAGCGACCAACAGCTTGCACTTTTTAACTTGCTGCCTTACGGCAGACTCCGCGCCCTTTCTTGGTCTCTGGACCCCCAAAATGATCCAGTCTGAGCGGATCCGCGTGTGGGGGGCCCAGAGACCCCAGCTCTCGCCGCCGGAGATGCGGCCCTGGCTGTACCGACTCCAGGTGCCGGGCCAGCCCCCGCTGCCACAGAGGACTGGGCCCGAGCACCACCACCATCAACAACACCGGCACCGACACTCTCCATATCGCTGCCTGAGTCCGAGCTGCCACCACCAGGCATGGCACCCAGACCCGGCAGACTTTTCTCTCCCCGCTCCCTTGCTGCGGACCCACCACAGGGCCCGAGCCGGGGTGGGTAGCGGGTTCCAACACAACGGGACAGGGGGGCCCCAGGAAGGGGAGCATAGACGAATTTGTCTATGGTGGTGACTCTGGCTTTTTTTTTCCTTTTCTTCCCCTTCCCGGTTGCCCCATCCTCGCAGATCTCATCCCCATAACAACAGCTCGCCAAAACCGTGCTGGGGACTCGATCTGCCGCACTTGTTGCAGGATGAGGCAGCCCCCCTCACTGCTGATACCACTCCCGCCATCCTCCCCTCGCTCCCACTTTCCTCCGAATTACTGGAGTCCGGTGGGAGGGCCACTTGCTCGGGGGCTATCCCGCTGCATGATACCTGGGCGTTTACACTCACCAGGTCTTCAGGTGGGACTGGCGCAGATACCTCACAGCCGCCATTTTCCTCCTTCTCCTCCTCCACCTGGCTGGGGCCTCCTGACCCCCCAGGAGACCCACCGGTCAGGGCCCTGAACCGGTCGTCGTTTTTGAGCTTCTCCTCGAAAGGGCCGCTCCCAGCCAGGATCTCTGCTCTCCGGTTTTCCAGATCTGTAATTGACCCCTTCAGCCTCTGCACCGTGGCGGTGACCTCTGCTCTCCTTGAGGCAGGGAGCTTGTTCTTCGCCATGATGCGTGCTCCCTTCAACTCCTCCCGGAGTCTCCTTAGCTGTTTGGCGGCTCCTCGTATTCGCAGAGGTGCGCGTGGATGCGGGAGCCATAGGTGGTGACAGGCTCCCCCGCTGCCTTGGAGCCCCAGATGTTGGGGGGCTCCACCACCGCACCTCCGCTGGCCGCCTCTCCTCCTCCTCCGGAAGTAGGAACCGCCACGGTCCCAGCCTCGGGGTCTTGGTTCCTGGGGTCTTGCGGCCCCCCGAGGGCTTTTTCCTCGCCATCTCCCCTGGGACCGGCTAGATGGTATGGCCTCCTGCTGGTATGTGAGGCCTCCCACCCCAGCCGCCTTGCTGGAGGGTGGGAGCCGGCGCACGGTCCCAGGGATAAGTGTCTCTCTGTGGGAAGGCAGGCAGGTGGACCAGGGAAAAAAAAATCCTTCCTTTGCAGAGATCTTTCCAAGCAGCTGCAGACACCGAGCACACGTCAAGCTCCGCCCCTTCCTGTGTGAGACTCCAGAGCTGCACTCACTATTCTGCTGGTGCAGTCACTGTGTACATACATTACATTACTGATCCTGAGTTACCTCCTGTATTATACCCCAGAGCTGCACTCACTATTCTGCTGGTGCAGTCACTGTGTACATACATTACATTACTGATCCTGAGTTACCTCCTGTATTATACTCCAGAGCTGCACTCTCTATTCTGCTGGTGCAGTCACTGTGTACATACATTACATTACTGATCCTGAGTTACATCCTGTATTATACTCCAGAGCTGCACTCACTATTCTGCTGGTGCAGTCACTGTGTACATACATTACATTACTGATCCTGAGTTACATCCTGTATTATACCCCAGAGCTGCACTCACTATTCTGCTGGTGCAGTCACTGTGTACATACATTACATTACTGATCCTGAGTTACATCCTGTATTATACCCAGAGCTGCACTCACTATTCTGCTGGTGCAGTCACTGTGTACATACATTACTGATCATGAGTTATATCCTGTATTATACTCCAGAGCTGCATCACTATTCTGCTGGTGCAGTCACTGTGTACATACATTACTGATCCTGAGTTACATCCTGTAGCTCTTTTTATTATAAAAATATAAACAATACATACCATAATACATTTCTAACTGTACATAAATGAACATTGCTAAGATAAATAACAGAAACAAAGAAACCAGCTTCAAAACAAAATTAAACCAAAAAGTCCAGAGTCCTTAGTCCTTTCTCTCCTTCAGAACTATTGCAGCTCCAGAGGACCCCCAGCAGGGACATTATCATTAACAAAATTAAATATAAGACATAAAAGAACATGCACACACACTCACACTGACACACAATCACGCACCTCCCCAAAAAAAAAAAGAAAAAAGGCCTCACCTGGCCATACATACAACACAACCTATATATAAACGCTACTATATACACTACTATATACACTAAGATATGGATTTTTTTTTTTTTTTTTTTTAATTTTTTTTTTTCTTTTTTTTTAAAATTTTTTTTCTTTTTTTTTTCCCCACCACACCACAGGTCCATGAGTTCATGCCCTTTTCACAGCAAACTTGATGGGTCCATGAAAGTTTATGCCCTTAGAAAATTTTTCGGGTCCATGGCAGGTTTATGCCCCCCCCCCCAAAAACCCCCACCCCCCTAAATTACCCCCCCAAAAATAATTTACATTATACAAACATTACATTAAAAGATCCCCAAAAAAACTAAATTACTTATTTACCCACATTACTTAATTAACCCACTTTTCTTTAAAACCCCAAAAATTTTAAACTTTCACTGACATGACCACTTTAATTGCAAGGGCCCAAAATTCGCGCTGCAAGCCCAAATTCCCTTATTTTCCCGTTTTTTCAAAAAAAAAGCTAAAAAGTGCCACAACCGCCCCCCACCGGGGAAAAAATGGGTCCCAAAAGGCCCCCTCCTAACCCAACACCGCACCCCGTCCCCCACCAATAAATTGCCCCCAAAGAAAAGAAAAGACCCTAACTCCCTACTGCCCCTACCTATCCCACCCACCTGCTTAAAACTAAAATATTAGCTATCCCTAAATGGGCCCCCTGTCCCTATTGACCTCTTTCTCTCCTAACACCCCACACCCCTTTTTACCTACCAAAAATCTCCACAACCCGCTCCCCTAGGCACGTTAAAGGAGAAACCCCCCCCAAAGCCAAAAGGGCCCCCCGCGCGCCCAAC
>JARQOD010004496.1:0-54447 GCA_033576555.1 Oophaga sylvatica
TGGTGGGCTGCTGGTGGGGGGCCAGAAGCTAACTGGAGGGGGTGCTGCTAGGGGGCCAGATGCTTGACTGGATAGGTGCTGGTAGGGGGGCCAGATGCTAGCTTGATGGGCGCTGGTAGAGGGGCCAGTGCTTACGGGGATGGGATGTGGAGGGCGGGCAGAGCTAGGTTGTGGCCGTAGGGGGGCCAGTGCTGGACAATGGGTGCTGGTAGGGGCAGATGCAGACTGGGGGTGTGGTAGGGGGGCCAGATGCTAGAGGATGGGCGCTGGTAGGGGGGAAGCAACTGGATGGGGCTGGTAAGGTGGGCCAGATGCTAGTGAAGGGTGCTTATAGGGGGCCAGTGTAGACTGTAGGGTTGCGGTGGGGGGTCGATGCTATCTGTATGGGCTATGTAGGGAGGCCAGTCTATCTTCTGGCCCCCTACCAGAAGGCCATACAGCAGATATGGCTTCCTACCAGCAGCCATCCATCTAGCATCGGGCCCCCCCCTACCACAGCCCATTATACTGCTCTTGCCCCCTACCAGAACCCATCCTTCTGCACTGGCCCCCCCACTAGCAGCCCAACATCGCATCGGGAAACCCCCTACCGGCAGCCCATACTTAGCATTTGGCCCCCCCTACCACAGCCCATCATCTAGCATCTGGCCCTCCATCACAGACTCCGTCTGCATCTGCCCCCCAACAGCGCCAATCCTTTGCTTGGCCCCCCTACCAGCAGCCCATCCAGTCTACATCTGGCCCCCCTTTACCAGCGCCCATCCGTCTAGCATCTAGCCCCCACCGCAGCCAATCCGTCGTATCTGGCCCACCAAGCAGCCCATCCAGTCTAGATCTGGTCCCCCTTCCTGCAGCAAATCCCAATTAGCTCTGGCAACCATCCCAAACAGCCATCCAGTTGCTCTAACCCCCCTACCAGCGCCCATAATCTACAACGTCTCCCCTACCAGCGCCATCCTCCTGCATCTGGCCCCCTTAAAAGCAGCCTCAGTCAGCATCTGGCCCTCCTACCGCACAATTCTTGCATCTGTCCCCTACCAGCACCTTCCGTCTTGCATCGGCCCCCCCCCAAGCAGCCATCCAGTCTAGCATCTGCCCCCCCCTTACTAGCAGCCCATCCAGTCTAGCATCTGGCCCCCTACCACGGCCAATCCATCTCATTGGCCCCCTACCAGCGGCCCACCATTACCATTGGCCCCCCTCCGACCATCCGGTCTGCATCTGGCCCCTCCAGCGCCCTCCGTTAACATTACCCTCCTACCAGCAGCCCATCCATTAGCATTGCCCCCTCCAGCAGCCCTCCAGTCTAGCATCTCCCCCCTACAGCGCGGATCCATTAAGCTCGCCCCCTCCGCAAGCCCATCCAGTCTGCATCCCCCCCCCCTACCCAGCCCCATTCCAGTCTCTTTTGGCCCCCCCTACCAGTAGCCCATCAAGTCTAGCACTGGCCCCCCCTTGCAGCCCATCAAGTCTAGCTTTGGCCCCTCCAGCAGCCCACCAGCTACATCGGCCCCCTTTCCCGGCAGCCCATCCAGTTGATCTAGCCCCCCCTTACAGCAACAACCAGGTCTAGCATCTGCCCCCCTACCAGCACCTATCCAGTTAGCATCTGACCCCCTACCAGCAGCCCATCCGTTTAGCATCTTCCCCCCCCTACCAGCAGTCCATCCTCTGCATCGGCCCCCTAACACCCTTACTCTAGCACCTGCCCTCCCCTACCCGACCATTTGTCAAAGCATCTTGCCCCCCCCCCTACCGAGCCCATCCTTCTAGCATTTGGCTCCCCTACTTCAGCCCATCCAGTCTCATCTGGCCCCTCTCCAAGCGCATACTGTCTAGATCTGGGTCCCCACCACGATCCGTCTGCTCTGGCCCCCCTACCAGCAGCCCACAAGTCTAGCATCTGGCCCCCTACCAGCACCCTTCCAATCTAGACGCCCCCCTACCAGCACCCACAGTCAGCATTGGCCGCCCCTACCCAGCCCTTCAATCTAGTCTGGAGATTGATATGGTTGGGTGCTGGTAGGGGGGCCAATGCAAGATAGATGGGCCTGGTGGGGGCCAGATGCTAGACGGGATGGGCTGCTAGTAGGGAGCCCAATGTAACTGGATGGTGCTGGTAGGGGGCCGTGCTGACTGGATGGGTGTATAAGGGGGCCCCAGATGCTAGATGGATGGGGCTGTGGTAGGGGGCCAGATGCTAAAAATGGATGGGCTCTGGAGGGGGGTAGGCTAGACGTATGGGTGTGCTAGGGGGGCTAGTGCTAGACTGCATGTGCTGTATTGGGGGCAGTTCTGACTGGAGGGGTGTGGTAAGGGGGGCCAGATGCTAGGCTGGATGGGGTGCTGGTAGAGGTACCCAAATGCTAGACGGATGTGCGGGTAGGGGGGCCCATGTAAGCTGGATGGGTGCTGGTAGGGGGACCAGATCAAATGTACGGGCTGCTGGTAAGGGGGGGCCAGATGCTAGCTGGATGGGCTGCTGGTGGGGGGCAAGTGGACTGGTGGGCTGCTGGAGGGGGGCCAGTGAAAATGGATTGGCTGTGGTAGGGGGGCCAGTGCGATGTATGGGCTGTGGTAGGGGGTGCCAGTGCTAACTGGATGGGTTGCTGGTAGGTGGGGAGATGCTAGGGGATGGGTGCGGTAGGGGGGCGATGCTAAACTGTAGGGACTGCGGGGGGGCCAGATGCTGATTGATAGGCTCCGGTAGAAGGGTAGTGCAAATGGATGGATGCTGGGGGGGCGGGGAGATGCTAGAAATGTATGGGCTGCTGTAGGGGGGGGCCAGTGCTGGACTATATGGGTGCTGGTAGGGGAGCCAAATTTTTTTTGTATTTTGTTTTTCTTATTGTATTTATTTATTCTTTTTCTGTCTATGCAATTTTTATTTTTTTTATTATTTTTCATTTTTTACCTTTTAGTTGAACATTTTCTTTCATTGTATAAATTTTTCCACATTCTTTTATGTTTCAATTTGTTTTAACTAGGGGTATGTACCCTTGCTTTTGCCTATTTCAAATTAGCCCCATTCCCCTTACAGCACCAACTTCTTTACCTGGCACTTGTGTGGCTCTTTTCCCCGTTGGTGCGCATGCGGCGCGGCATCGGCGGTCTGCTCCGCCTAAGGTCTCCACCAATGGGGTGGGGTACGGTCACGGAACTTTTTTTCCTTGACCCCCCGCTCGGGGGGGCGGAAGCGGGGCGGACGCCGCCGTTGTGACAGCCCGCATCGCAACCCTGATGGGGAATTAACCCCACCGGGGCCCATGCTTCTTATGTTTGTCAGCATCTATTCCCATCCCCCCCAGAAGTCAATACAGCGAAACGTGCGTCGGGGCACGTACCTGTTCCATTGTCCCACATGGGTAAGTGATGCTGTACTGGATCTGGCACTTAATATGGCCTTATGTAGGCATTACTTTCTTACTTGCTGAATGTGGGTTTTTCCACCACTGCGTGGATGGTGTTCCGGTGCATGGCAGTGTATTTTACACATTACTTTAGATGGCAACTTTGGGAAGGCTATTGTGCTGCTTCATGGTATTATACCACTGTCCCTATGTGCTGCCACTTTGCCATTGCTCTGGACTCATTCACACCCCTTTATGCCCATACGTTCAATCCAATTTTTTCACTTATTGGGGCAAGATATATTTTTTCAGCAGTAGCTCTTGTATTTACTGGGCTACATTAGGTTAAGCAAGTCCAGTCAGTACACCATTCAATGGTATACAGGTGTTTCATTTTTTGTTCTAGTCACCACTATACTTCATTAGCATTTACATGTCTTTGTGAACGTTTTTATGTATACTTTTTTCAATAAAAATATAAGTCTTTTATAGATACTTTGTCTGAATTTTTGTACTAATTGCTGGGCTAGACGCTCTGTTTTTTCTGCCTTAATTAAACATTGTAAAGAGTTGCCCTGTTCCTGATTGGAACCATGTTTAATCATGTTACTCCTGGTTTGGGTATAAGTAATCTATTCATTATTCTGTGTATTTTCACAGCTAAACTACTTGAACAAATGGATTTAAAAGTCCGTGAAAAAACATGGTTGCATAAATTAGATGAAGTTTTTGGTGATGAACAAACCGTGGTTTTAAACACAAAGGAAACGGATGATTTGGTTACTAAACTTAATATTGGTTTAATAAACGAACCCGTCTCTGGTGGGAATAAGGCATTCCTAGAGCGATATATTATCAAAGGATTAATCCCAAGAGGACTACGCGTCCAAGTATTTCCATCATTGAGGTTGAGGACACATTATTTAGACAGGAGTGGGAGAGTTTGGCCTCTACCTGCTCCAAAGGCTTCATGGAGTTGTTAATTAAGTCGAAACACAACCATGTTACAAACCATTGAGACTGATATTAACACTATTCAGTCTCAAGTTTTTGATAAGATGACTAATGAAGCCAAGACTAAATTTAATAAAGATCTAGAAGCAGATTTTTCAAAATGGGAAAAGGAAATTGTGGCCTCCAAATCCAAAAAATATCAACGTGACGTCTCTGATTTTAAAACGAACTATGTGTATAAATGGAGGAGGAAGAAGGGACCATCGGCTCTGTACCTCAGATACACAGAAACTCCTTTTCATCTATGTCCTCAATGGATGATGAATCAGCTCATGGCAGACAATCGACAACGATACATCAAGAATTCACTGGTCCTATAGGTTCGTTACGCAGAGACATAAAACGTATACGAAACGTAAGACAACCCCTCCTCAGTCAAGGGACAAGAAATCTAAAACTAGTAATTTGGAGGTAATTAACCTTTCTAGCCATATACTTACACAAACTCAGGTTGAGGTGTTGGGTCTGGGTTTAACTTTTGCTCCCACTAATAAATTTGAATTTTTTCCAGCCATGAAAGACCTCCAATCTTTCTAAGAAAGGTAATCCTTCGCAAGTTACATTATAAACCATCTAGGAATGATGAATCTCAGACCATTGACGAACAAGAGGTGCATCCATCTTGGAGGAATTGGAGAGGGAGAGCACGTCTGGTGACACAGGTACCTTTCCTTCTTCTATCCTCCCCAGATCCACCACATTCCCCCCCTTCTCTCTGTGCCCGCAAGTCGAAGTCTTTAATAGACTGGTCTTGGAAGATTTCAAAAAAATCCCTGACCAATGGAGGGGTGATAATCTCACCCGGATGCAGAGAGAGCACTTAAACAATTAAGATCTTTACATGATATAGTTATTAAGCCGGCTGACAAGGGGGGGAACGTGGTGGTCTGGCCAGTGGAGAAGTATGAAAGGGAGGCTCATAGGCAGCTTCGAGACAGAGAGGCATACACTCTCCTCCAAAATAACCTATGTACACCTTCTCGACTGCTTTATCACTCATTCTGGAAGAGGCCTTCCATCTGGGTATTATTCCAAAAAAGGTTCTTGAGGGCTTGACTGTTGCCTGTCCGGTGGTTCCCACCTTTTACCTGTTGCCAAAAATCCACAAGGACTTAATAGAACCCCGGGGCGTCCGATTGTCTCTGGCATAGGTGGGCTATGCGATCCGGTCTGTAAATTTATTGAGCACTATCTGCATCCTATAGTAGAGACACTGCCCTCCTATGTCAGGACACTACGGACGTCCTGAGGAAGATTGATGGACTTAACTTAGAACCAGACATGCTGTTGGTGACTGCGGATGTCGAGTCTCTGTACACCAGCAATCAACCATGATGATGGATTGAGGGCTACACAATTCTTTTTGGATATGGGAGATCTCGATTCTCCTCTGCGTGCCCTGGTCATGGAGCTGCTTGAATTTATTCTCAATCACAATTTTTTTACCTTTAAAGATAGGTTTTTACTTGCAGAAGCGGGTACCGCTATGGGGGCGGCATGTGCGCCTTCGTATGCCAACTCTTTTCTGGATACTGGGAGGGAGGTCTTTGGCGGTGGCGCACATGCCGCCTCCTCTCACGTCATTGGCTGGTACAGGTACATTGACGACATTCTGTTCATTTGGCAGGGTCCCGAACCCGCCCTTCATGAATTCATCGGAGCACTTAACATTAATAATTTCAACATTAAACTAACATATCAAGCATCACGGACTAATGTAGATTTTCTAGATATTAGAATTATTGTTAGTGACAATGGCGCGGTGCTCACGGATGTTTCCGTAAGGAGACATCTGTTAATGCACTATTACACGCATCCTCTGCACATACACCATCTACCATTCGGGCCATACCTACTGGCCAATTCTTGAGGATGAAGCGCATTTGTACGACCGATGAGTTTTTTGAGGGGCGGTCCAGGGACCTCTCACAGCGGTTACGTGACCGTGGGGTACAGCAGAAGAGCCATTAAAAGAGGATATTTGAGGGCGAAGAATACATCACGTAATCTCCTTTTGGGAACTAATCGGAAACTGAGAGACTCTAATCCACCTATCAGATTTATATCTACTTTTAACAACAAATGGTCACAGATGAGACAAATTTTGTCTAAACACTGGCCAGTACTTCGTTCAGATCCCATTTTGAGGGATATTTTATCTGATCGTCCCCTTCTTACAGCTAGGTAGTCACCGAATCTAAAAGACCTTCTGGTCAAAAGCCACTATGTGGCTAACCCTCCTGCCCATTTTGGTGCTGGTGTACAGAGACAGGGCTGTTTTCCTTGCGGCACATGCTTAGCATGTAAAAACATCCGTCGTGCATTCTCTTTTGGTGACATGGACGGAGGTGGGAACTACCGGATCAGACATTATATCTCTTGCAGTACAAGTTATGTTGTATATTTAGCTACCTGCCCTTGCGGTCTCAACTATGTGGGACTGACCTCACGCGAATTTAGGATAAGGGTGAGGGAGCACATCCGGGATATTAATGCTGCTAAGGGAGCACTTGACATTGGAGCCCTGAAAACAATCCCCCGACACTTTAGGCTGCATCACAGATGCAATCCGACCGGCCTCAAATTCATTGGTATTGACCGGATTCGGTCAGGTATCAGGGGCGGTGACCTTAAGCGCACCCTGGCGCAGCTCGAGTGTCGGTGGATCACAACTTTGGACACAATGACCCCTAGGGGACTAAATGAGAAACACTCCTTTGCATGTTTCCTATAGTTAGTCTGCTAATCTATCACTTCGGGTTCGTTTCCCTTTTTCCTTTTTTTCTTTGTTTTTAATGTGCTGTTTTTTAATTTATTATTGTTATGTTCACAGATATGATGTTATACAGTCGTCTCCTTGAATTTGATCATGTTTCCATGGCGGTTGCAGTTGGGGATCTCAAAGAACCTTTATAGGGATGAAGATCACATGGGGATCTAGCTTGAATTTTGTCATTTAATATGACTCATCTGGCGGTGATTTATGGACATTGACATTATTATTATTAGTTCTTTCTTTCCTGCGCATCAGATTGTTGTTATTATTATTTTTTGTTATATGCTCCTTATTTATAATCAAAAAATTTTTTTTGTATTTTGTTTTTCATTATTGTCATTATTTATTCTTTTTCTGTCTATGCAATTTATATTATTTTTTATTATTTTTCATTTTTTACCTTTATTGTTGTCACATTTTCTTTCATATGTATATATTTTTCCACATTCTTTTTATGTTTCAATTATGTCTTTACACTAGGGGTACTGTACCCTTCGCTTTTGCCATATTATCAAATTAGCCCCATTCCCCTTACAGCTATCCACACTTTCTTTACCTGGCACTTGTGTGTGCTCTTTTCCCCGTCTGGCTGCGCATGCGCGCGCGGCATCGGCGGTCTGCTCCGCCTAAGGTCTCCACCAAGATGGCGGTGGGGTCACTGACGTCACAGGAACTTTTTCCTTGACCCCACCGTCATCGGAGGGCCGGAAGCGGCGCGGACGCCGCAGTTGTGACAGCGCCCGCATGCGCAATGCCTGATTGGGGAATTAACCCCACCTGGCCCTCATGCTTCTTATAGTTTGTCAGCACTCTATTCCACATCGCCCCCCGAGGAAGCTCAATACAGCGAAACGTGCGTCGGGGCACGTACCTGTTCCATTGTCCCACATGGTAAGTGATGCTGTACTGGATCTGGCACTTAATATGGCCTTATGTAGGCATTACTTTCTTCCTTGCTGAATGTGGGTTCTTTCCACCCACTGCTGTGGATGGTGTTCCGGTGCATGGCAATGTATTTTACACATTACTTTAGACGGCAACTTTGGGGAGGCTATTGTGCTGCTTCATGGTATTATACCACTGTCCCTAGTGCTGCCACTTTGCCATTGCTCTGGACTCATTCACACCCTTTATGCCCATACGTTCAATCCAATTTTTTCACTATATTGGGGCAAGATATATTTTTTTCAGCAGTAGCTCTTGTATTTACTGGGCTACATAAGGTTAAGCAAGTCCAGTCAGTACACCATTCAATGGTATACAGGTGTTTCATTTTTGTTCTAGTCACCACTATACTTCATTAGCATTACATGTCTTTGTGAACGTTTTTATGTATACTTTTTTCAATAAAAATATAAGTCTTTTATAGATACTTTGTCTGAATTTTTGTACTAATTGCTGGGCTAGACGCTCTGTTTTTTCTGCCTTAATTAAACAATGTAAAGAGTTGCCCTGTTCCTGATTGGAACCATGTTAATCATGTTACTCCTGGTTTGGGTATAAGTAATCTATTCATTATCTGTGTATTTTCACAGCTAAACTACCTGAACAAATGGATTTAAAGTCCGTGAAAAAACATGGCTGCATAAATTAGATGAAGTTTTTGGTGATGAACAAACCGTGGTTTTAAACACAAAGGAAACGGATGATTTGGTTACTAAACTTAAATATTTGTTTAATAAACGAACCAGTCTCTGTGGAATAAGGCATTCCTAGAACGATATATTATCAAAGGATTAATCCCAAGAGGACTACGCGTCCAAGTATTTCCATCATTTGAGGTTGAGGACACATTATTTAGACAGGAGTGGGAGAGTTTGGCCTCTACCTGCTCCAAAGGCTTCATGGAGTTGTTAATTAAGTCGAACACAACCATGTTACAAACCATTGAGACTGATATTAACACTATTCAGTCTCAAGTTTTTGATAGGATGACTAATGAAGCCAAGACTAAATTTAATAAAGATCTTGAAGCAGATTTTTCAAAATGGGAAAAGGAAATTGTGGCCTCCAAATCCAAAAAATATCAACGTGACGTCTCTGATTTTAAAACGAACTATGTGTATAAATGGAGGAGGAAGAAGGGACCCATCGGCTCTGTACCTCAGATACACAGAAACTCCTTTTCATCTATGTCCTCAATGGATGATGAATCAGCTCATGGCAGACAATCGACAACGATACATCAAGAATTCACTGGTCCTAATAGGTTCGTTACGCAGAGACATAAACGTATACGAAACGTAAGACAACCCCTCCTCAGTCAAGGGACAAGAAATCTAAAACTAGTAATTTGGAGGTAATTAACCTTTCTAGCCATATACTTACACAAACTCAGGTTGAGGTGTTGGGTCTGGGTTTAACTTTTGCTCCCACTAATAAATTTGAATTTTTTCCAGCCATGAAAGACCTCCAACTCTTTCTAAGAAAGGTAATCCTTCGCAAGTTACATTATAAACCATCTAGGAATGATGAATCTCAGACCATTGACGAACAAGAGGTGCTATCCATCTTGGAGGAATTGGAGAGGGAGAGCACGTCTGGTGACACAGGTTACCTTTCCTTCTTCTATCCTCCCAGATCCACCACATTCCCCCCCTTCTCTCTGTGCCCGCAAGTCGAAGTCTTTAATAGACTGGTCTTGGAAGATTTCAAAAAAATCCATGACCAATGGAGGGGTGATAATCCACCCGGATGCAGAGAGAGGCACTTAAACAATTAAGATCTTTACATGATATAGTTATTAAGCCGGCTGACAAGGGGGGAACGTGGTGGTCTGGCCAGTGGAGAAGTATGAAAGGGAGGCTCATAGGCAGCTTCGAGACAGAGAGGCATACACTCTCCTCCAAAATAACCCTATGTACACCTTCTCGACTGCTTTATCACTCATTCTGGAAGAGGCCTTCCATCTGGGTATTATTCCAAAAAAGGTTCTTGAGGGCTTGACTGTTGCCTGTCCGGTGGTTCCCACCTTTTACCTGTTGCCAAAAATCCACAAGGACTTAATAGAACCCCCGGGGCGTCCGATTGTCTCTGGCATAGGTGGGCTATGCGATCCGGTCTGTAAATTTATTGAGCACTATCTGCATCCTATAGTAGAGACACTGCCCTCCTATGTCAGGGACACTACGGACGTCCTGAGGAAGATTGATGGACTTACCTTAGAACCAGACATGCTGTTGGTGACGGCGGATGTCGAGTCTCTGTACACCAGCATCAACCATGATGATGGATTGAGGGCTACACAATTCTTTTTGGATATGGGAGATCTCGATTCTCCTCTGCGTGCCCTGGTCATGGAGCTGCTTGAATTTATTCTCAATCACAATTTTTTTACCTTTAAAGATAGGTTTTACTTGCAGAAGCGGGGTACCGCTATGGGGGCGGCATGTGCGCCTTCGTATGCCAACCTTTTTCTGGATACTGGGAGAGGGAGGTCTTTGGCGGTGGCGCACATGCCGCCTCCTCTCATGTCATTGGCTGGTACAGGTACATTGACGACATTCTGTTCATTTGGCAGGGTCCCGAACCCGCCCTTCATGAATTCATCGGAGCACTTAACATTAATAATTTCAACATTAAACTAACATATCAAGCATCACGGACTAATGTAGATTTTCTAGATATTAGAATTATTGTTAGTGACAATGGCGCGGTGCTCACGGATGTCTTCCGTAAGGAGACATCTGTTAATGCACTATTACACGCATCTCTGCACATACACCATCTATCATTCGGGCCATACCTACTGGCCAATTCTTGAGGATGAAGCGCATTTGTACGACCGATGAGTTTTTTGAGGGGCGGTCCAGGGACCTCTCACAGCGGTTACCGTGACCGTGGGTACAGCAGAAGAGCCATTAAAAGAGGATATTTGAGGGCGAAGAATACATCACGTAATCTCCTTTTGGGAACTAATCGGAAACTGAGAGACTCTAATCCACCTATCAGATTTATATCTACTTTTAACAACAAATGGTCACAGATGAGACAAATTTTGTCTAAACACTGGCCAGTACTTCGTTCAGATCCCATTTTGAGGGATATTTTATCTGATCGTCCCCTTCTTACAGCTAGGTAGTCACCGAATCTAAAGACCTTCTGGTCAAAAGCCACTATGTGGCTAACCCTCCTGCCCATTTTGGTGCTGGTGTACAGAGACAGGGCTGTTTTCCTTGCGGCACATGCTTAGCATGTAAAAAACATCCGTCGTGCATTCTCTTTTGGTGACATGGACGGAGGTGGGAACTACCGGATCAGACATTATATCTCTTGCAGTACAAGTTATGTTGTATATTTAGCTACCTGCCCTTGCGGTCTCAACTATGTGGGACTGACCTCACGCGAATTTAGGATAAGGGTGAGGGAGCACATCCGGATATTAATGCTGCTAAGGGAGCACTTGACATTGGAGCCCTGAAAACAATCCCCCGACACTTTAGGCTGCATCACAGATGCAATCCGACCGGCCTCAAATTCATTGGTATTGACCGGATTCGGTCAGGTATCAGGGGCGGTGACCTTAAGCGCACCCTGGCGCAGCTCGAGTGTCGGTGGATCACAACTTTGGACACAATGACCCCTAGGGGACTAAATGAGAAACACCCTTTGCATGTTTCCTATAGTTAGTCTGCTAATCTATCACTTCGGGTTCGTTTCCCTTTTTTCCTTTTTCTTTGTTTTTAATGTGCTGTTTTTAATTTATTATTGTTATGTTCACAGATATGATGTTATACAGTCGTCTCCTTGAATTTGATCATGTTTCCATGGCGGTTGCAGTTGGGGATCTCAAAGAACCTTTATAGGGATGAAGATCACATGGGGATCTAGCTTGAATTTTGTCATTTAATATGACTCATCTGGCGGTGATTTATTGACATTGACATTATTATTATTAGTTCTTTCTTTCCTGCGCATCAGATTGTTGTTATTATTATTTTTTGTTATATGCTCCTTATTTGTAATCAAAATTTTTTTTTGTATTTTGTTTTTCATTATTGTCATTATTTATTCTTTTTCTGTCTATGCAATTTATATTATTTTTTATTATTTTTCATTTTTTACCTTTATTGTTGTCACATTTTCTTTCATATGTATATATTTTTCCACATTCTTTTTATGTTTCAATTATGTCTTTACACTAGGGGTACTGTACCATTCGCTTTTGCCATATTATCAAATTAGCCCCATTCCCCTTACAGCTATCCACACTTTCTTTACCTGGCACTTGTGTGTGCTCTTTTCCCCGTCTGGCTGCGCATGCGCGCGCGGCATCGGCAGTCTGCTCCGCCTAAGGTCTCCACCAAGATGGCGGTGGGGTCACTGACGTCACAGGAACTTTTTCCTTGACCCCACCATCATCGGAGGGCCGGAAGCGGCGCGGACGCCGCAGTTGTGACAGCGCCCGCATGTGCAACGCCTGATTGGGGAATTAACCCCACCTGGCCCTCATGCTTCTTATAGTTTGTCAGCACTCTATTCCACATCGCCCCCCGAGGAAGCTCAATACAGCGAAACGTGCGTCGGGGCACGTACCTGTTCCATTGTCCCACATGGGTAAGTGATGCTGTACTGGATCTGGCACTTAATATGGCCTTATGTAGGCATTACTTTCTTCCTTGCTGAATGTGGGTTCTTTCCACCCACTGCTGTGGATGGTGTTCCGGTGCATGGCAATGTATTTTACACATTACTTTAGACGGCAACTTTGGGGAGGCTATTGTGCTGCTTCATGGTATTATACCACTGTCCCTAGTGCTGCCACTTTGCCATTGCTCTGGACTCATTCACACCCTTTATGCCCATACGTTCAATCCAATTTTTTCACTATATTGGGGCAAGATATATTTTTTTCAGCAGTAGCTCTTGTATTTACTGGGCTACATTAGGTTAAGCAAGTCCAGTCAGTACACCATTCAATGGTATACAGGTGTTTCATTTTTTGTTCTAGTCACCACTATACTTCATTAGCATTACATGTCTTTGTGAACGTTTTTATGTATACTTTTTTCAATAAAAATATAAGTCTTTATAGATACTTTGTCTGAATTTTTGTACTAATTGCTGGGCTAGACGCTCTGTTTTTTCTGCCTTAATTAAACAATGTAAAGAGTTGCCCTGTTCCTGATTGGAACCATGTTTAATCATGTTACTCCTGGTTTGGGTATAAGTAATCTATATGGGCTGCTGGTAGGGGAGCCAGATGCTAGACTGGATGGGTTGCTGATAGGGGGCCAGATGCCAGACTGTATGGCTGCTGGTAGGGGGTCCAGATGCTAGACTGGATGGGCTGCTGGTAGGGGGGCCAGATGCTAGACTGGATGGGCTGCTGGTAAGGTGGGCCAGATGCTAGACTGTATGGGCTGCTAATAGAGGGGCCAGATGCTAGACTGTATGGGTTGCTGGTAGGGGGGGTCAGATGCTATATTGTATGGGCTACTGGTAGGGAGGCCAGTCTATCTTCTGGCACCCCTACCAGCAGCCCATACAGTCTAGATACTGGCCTCCTACCAGCAGCCTATCCAGTCTAGCATCTGGCCCCCCTACCAGCAGCCCATCCAGTACTAGCATCTGGCCCCCCTACCAGTAGCCCATCCATTCTAGCATCTGGCCCCCCCACTAGCAGCCCATACAGTCTAGCATCTGGCACCCCTACCGGCAGCCCATACAGTCTAGCATCTGGCCCCCCCTACCAGCAGCCCATCCAGTCTAGCATCTGGCTCTCCTATCAGCAGCACATCCAGTCTTACATCTGCCCCCCTACCAGCAGCCAATCCATTCTAGCATCTGGCCCGCCTACCAGCAGCCCATCCAGTCTAGCATCTGGCCCCCTTACCAGCAGCCCATCCAGTCTAGCATCTAGCCCCCCTACCAGCAGCCAATCAGGATACCGGGGAGAGAGGTAGCATGCATATCAGGATAGGGACTGAAGGGGCCATGCATATCAGGATAATGGACTGCGGGGGCCATGCATATCAGGATAGGGGACTGCGGGAGCCATGCATATCAGGATAGGGGACTGCGGGGCCATGCATATCAGGATAGGGGACTGCGGGGGCCATGCATATCAGGATAGGGGACTGCGGGAGCCATGCATATCAGTATAGGGGACTGCGGGGGCCATGCATATCAGGATAGGGGACTGCGGGGGCCATGCATATCAGGATAGGGGACTGAGGGGGCCATGCATATCAGGATAGGGGAGTGCGGGGGCCATGCATATCAGTATAGGGGACTGCGGGGACCATGCATATCAGGATAGGGGACTGAGGGAGCCATGCATATCAGGATAGGGGACTGCGGGGGCCATGCATATCAGGATAGGGGACTGCGGGGGCCATGCATATCAGGATAGGGTACTGCGTGAGCCATGCATATCAGTATAGGGGACTGCGGGGGCCATGCATATCAGGATAGGGGACTGAGGGGGCCATGCATATCAGGATATGGGGGGGAGAGGTAACATGCATATCAGGATAGGGGACTGCGGGGGCCATGCATATCAGTATAGGGGACTGCGGGGACCATGCATATCAGGATAGGGGACTGAGGGGACCATACATATCAGGATACGGGGGTGAGAGGTAGCATGCATATCAGGATAGGGGACTGAGGGGGCCATGCATATCAGGATAATGGACTGCGGGGCCATGCATATCAGGATAGGGGACTGCGGGGGCCATGCATATCAGGATAGGGGACTGAGGGAGCCATGCATATCAGGATAGGGGACTGAGGGGGCCATGCATATCAGGATAGGGGACTGCGGGAGCCATGTATATCAGGAGAGGGGACTGAAGAACCATACATATCAGGATATGGGGGTGAGAGGTAGCATGCATATCAGGATAGGGACTGCGGGGGCCATGCATATCAGAATAGGGGACTGTGGGGGCCATGCATATCAGTATAGGGCACTGCGGGGGCCATGAATATCAGGATAGGGTACTGAGGGGGCCATGCATATCAGGATAGGGGACTGAGGGGGCCATGTATATCAGGATAGGCAGCCCATCCAGTCTAGCATCTGGCCCCCTACCAGCAGCCCATCCAGTCTAGCATCTGGCCCCCCCTACCAGCAGGCCTTCCAGTCTAGCATCTAGCCGCCCTACCAGCAGCCCATCCAGTCTAGCATCTGGCCCCACCTACCAGCAGCCCAACCAGTCTAGCATCTGGCCCCCTACCAGCAGCCCTTCCAGTCTAGCATCTGGCCTCCCTACCAGCAGCCAATCCAGTCTAGCATCTGACCCCTCTACCAGCAGCCCATCCAGTCTAGCATCTGGCCCCCCTACCAGCAGCCCATCCAGTCTAGCATAAGGCCCTAATATCAGCAGCCCATACAGTCTAGCATCTGGCCCCCCTACCAGCAGCCCATCCAGTCTAGCATCTGGCCCCCCTACCAGCAGCCCATCCAGTCTAGCATCTGGCCTCCCTACCAGCAGCCCTTCCAGTCTAGCATCTGGCCCCCCCTACCAGCAGCCCATACAGTCTAGCATCTGGCCCCCCTATCAGCAGCCCATCCAGTCTAGCATCTGGCCCCACCTACCAGCAGCCCATCCAGTCTAGCATCTGGCCCCCCTACCAGCAGCCCATACAGTCTACCATCAGGCCCCCTACCAGCAGCCCATCCAGTCTAGCATTTGCGCCCTTACCAGCAGCCCATCCAGTCTAGCATCTGGCCCCACCTACTAGCAGCCCATCCAATCTAGCATCTGGCCCCCCTACCAGCAGCCATACAGTCTAGCATCTGGCCCCCTCTACCAGCAGCCCATCCAGGTTAGCATCTGGCCCCCCCTAGCAGGAGCCCATCCAGTCTAGCATCTGGCCCCACTACCAGCAGCCCATCCAGTCTAGCATCTGGCCCCCCTATGAGCAGCCCATACAGTCTAGCATCTGGCCCCCCTACCAGCAGCCCATACAGTCTAGCATCTAGCCCCCTACCAGCAGCCCATTCAGTCTAGCATCTGGCCCCACCTACCTGCAGCCCATCCAGTCTAGCATCTGCCCCCCTACCAGCAGCCCATCCAGTCTAGCATCAGGCCCCCCTACCAGCAGCCCATCCAGTCTAGCTTCTAGCCCTCCTATCAGCAGCCCATCCAGTCTAGCATCTGGCCCCACCTACCAGCAGCCCATCCAGTCTAGCATCTGGCCCCCCCTACCAGCAGCCTTTCCAGTCTAGCATATGGCCTCCCTACCAGCAGCCTTTCCAGTCTAGCATCTGGCCCCCTCTACCAGCAGCCCATCCAGTCTAGCATCTGCCCCCCTACCAGCAGCCCATACAGTCTAGCATCTGGCTCCTCTACCAGCAGCTCATCCAGTCTAGCATCTGGCCCCAATATCAGCATCCTATCCAGTCAAGCATCTGGTCCCCTACCAGCAGCCCATCCAGTTTAGCATCTGGCCCCCTACCAGCAGCACTTCCAATCTAGCATCTGGCCCCCCTACCAGCAGCCCATCCAGTCTAGCATCTAGCGGCAAATTTTAGGCCACGCCCCGGCCACACCCATTTCACAACTAGTCAAACCCATGTCCACGCCCCGACCACACCTATTTAGCACTGGTGATGACACTGACTGGTACTGAGGGCACACTGGTACTGAGTAAAAGAAAGAACAGAGAGAGAAAAAAAACAGAGAGAAAGGAGATAGAGAAAGAAAGAGGGGAAAGCAACAAAGAACGGAGAGAAAGTAAAGAAAGAAATAAACAAAGGGGAAAGAAAGAACAGAGAGAAAAAAACAAAGAGGGGAAAGAAAGAACAGAGACGAAGAAAGAAAGAGGGGAAAGAAAGAACAGAGAGGGAGGGGGAAAGAAAGAGGGGAAAGAAAGAACAGAGAGAGAAAGAAAGAAAGATGGGAAAGAAAGAACAGAGAGAGAAAGAAAGAAAGATGGGAAAAAGAAAGAACAGAGAGAAAGAAAGAAAGAATGAAAGAAAGAAAGAAAAAACAGAGAAAGAAAGAGGGGACAGAAAGAAAGAACAGAGAGGGAGAGAGAAAGAAAGAGGGAAAGAAAGAACAGAGAGAGAGAGAAAGAAAGAGGGGAAAGAAAGAACAGAGAGAGAAAGACAGGGGAAAGAAAGAACAGAGAAAGAAAGCAAGAAAGAAAGAGAGGAAAGAAAGAACAGAGAGAGAAATAAAGAACAGAGAGGGAGAGAAAGAACAGAGAGGGAGAGAGAAAGAGGGGAAAGAAAGAACAGAGAAAGAAAGAAAGACAAAGGGCAAAGAAAGAACAGATAGAAAAAGAAAGAATAGAGAGAGAAAGAAAGAGGGGACAGAAAGAACAGAGAGAGAAAGAAAGGGGAAAGAAAGAACAGAGAGAGACAAAGAAAGAGGGGAAAGAAAGAACAGAGAGAGAGAAAGAAAGAACAGAGAAAGAAAGAGGGGAAAGAACAGAGAGAGAAAAAGAAAGAGGGGAAAGAAAGAACAGAGAGAGAAAGAAAGAAAAAAAGAAAGAAAGAAAGAAAGAGGGGAAAGAAAGAAAGAGGGAAAGAAAGAACAGAGAGAGAAAGAAAAAAGAACAGAGAGAAAGAAAGAGGGGAAAGAACAAAGAGAGAGAAAGAGAAGAAAGACAGAAAGAAAGGGGAATGAAAGAACAGAGAGATAGAGAAAAAGAAAGAAACAGAGAGAGAGAAAGAAAGAGGGGACAGAAAAAAAGAACAGAGAGAAAAAAAGAAAGGGGTAAAGAAAGAAACAACAGAGGGAGAGAGAGAAAGAAGGGAAAGAAAGAACAAAGAGAGAAAGAAAGAACAGAGAGAGACAAAGAAAGAGGGGAAAGAAAGAACAGAGAGAGAGAGAAAGAAAGAACAGAGAAAGAGGGGAAAGAACAGAGAGAGAAAAAGAAAGAGGAAAGAAAGAACAGAGAGAGAAAGAAATAAAGAAAGAAAGAGGGGAAAGAAAGAACAGAGAGAGAAAGAAAGAAAAAAGAAAGAAAGAAAGAGGGGAAAGAAAGAAAGAAAGAGGGAAAGAAAGAACAGAGAGAGAGAAAGAAAAAAGAACAGAGAGAAAGAAAGAGGGGAAAGAACAAGAGAGAGAGAAAGAAAGAAAGAAAGAAAGAGAAAGAAAGAAAGAGGGGAATGAAAGAACAGAGAGATAGAGAAAAAGAAAGAAACAGAGAGAGAGAAAGAAAGGGGAAGGAAAGAAAGAACAGAGATAGAAAGAAAGAAAGAAAAAGAAAGAAAGAAGAAGAGGGGAAAGAAAAAGAACAGAGAGAAAGAAAGATGGGAAAGAAAGAACAGAGAGAAAGAAAGAAAGAACAGAGTGAGAGAAAGAAACAGAGAGAGAAATAAAGATTCTATAAAGATACTATAGCAGCCCGGCTCCCATTGTAGTGCCCACCTGAGCCTCCCGATGCAGGACATATCATGATCCGCTCACATGGCCGACATCCCCGATTCCAAGGCGAGGACACGGTGATGGATCTGAAGCATTCCCTGAAGTGCCTCCATGGTTCTGTCACAATCTCCTCCCGAAGTTACCTCATTTCCGGTCATCTTCCAGCACGTCACTTCTGGTGGAACATCACGTGCAAGTTTTAAAGTGCTCCTCGGGGCTACGGCATGTACTCCTGTGTCCACTGGAAAAGCTCCCGGCCGGGACAGCGGGGCAGACTCTCAAAATCGGGAGTGTCCCGCTGAATTCAGGACTGTTGGGAGGTATGAATGCTCCCCACCATACACCTTGTACACGCACGGCTCTGCACACCTCATACACACACGGTTCCGCTTTGTATGCCTTGTACACACACGGCTCCACTCCGTCCACCTCGCACACACAAGGCTCCACTCAGTATACACAAGGCTCCACTCTGTACACCTTGTACACACGCAGCCACGCTTTGTACACCTTGTACACACACGACTCCACTCCGTAAACCTTGTACATATGCGGCTTTGCAGCATACACCTTGTACACACGCGGTTCTGCTCCGTACACCTCGTACACACACGGCTCTGCTACATACACACAAGGCTCCGCTCCATACACACATGGCTCTTCTCCGCTCTGTACACACACGGCTCAAGCACGGAGCCCTGTGTGTATGGAGCTGAGCCGCCCAGCTCCGTACACTTCACACACACAGGGCTCCGTTTCGTACACACACAGCACTGCTACATCCACCTCGTACACACGGCTACGCTCCGTAAACCTCGTACACGTGCGGCTCAGCTCCGTGCACCTCGTACACGCGCGGCTCCGTAAACCTCGTACAGACACACGCTCCATCCAACTCGTACAGACACGGTTCTGCTACATCCAACTCGTACACACAAGGCTCCGCACACCTCGTACACACTACAGCATTGCTACATCCATCTCGTACACGGGCGGCTCCGCTCCAGTGCACCTCGTACACCTGCGGCTCTGCTCTGTGCACCTCTACATGCGTGGCTCCGCTCCATGCACCTCGTACAGACACACGGCTCCGCTCCATCCAACTCGTACAGACACGGCTCTGCTACATTCAACTCGCACACCTCATACACATTACAGCCCTGCCACATCCACCTCGTACACGTGCGGCTCCGCTCTGTGCACCTTGTACATGCGCGGCTCTGCTCTGTGCACCTCGTACATGCGTGGCTCCGCTCCGTGCACCTCGTACATGCGCGGCTCCGCTCGTGCACCTCGTACACGTGCGGCTCCGCTCCGTGCACCTCGTACACGCGCGGCTCCACTCCGTGCACCTCGTACATGTGCAGCTTAGCTCCGTGCACCTCGTACACGCGCGGCTCTGCTCAGTGCACCTCGTACATGCGCAGCTCCACTCTGTGCACCTCGTACATGTGCGGCTTAGCTCCGTGCACCTCGTACACATGCGGCTCCACTCCATGCACCTCGTACACGCGCGGCTCCGCTCCATCCAACTCGTACACACATGGCTCTGCTCCGTACACACTACATCACTGCTACATCCACCTCGTACACACACGGCTCCACTCCGTACACCTCATACACACATGGCTCCGCTCAGTACACCTCGTACACACACGGCTCCGCTCCGTACACCTCGTACACACACGGCTCCGCTCCGTACACCTCGTACACACACAGCTCCGCTCCGTACACTTCATACACACGGCTCCGCTCCGTACACCTTGCACACACACGGCTCCGCTACATCCAACTTGTATACTACAGCACTGCTACATCCACACTGTAAACACGAGTCCCGACCCCCACACACACAAACTTACCCTCATCCAGCATCATGACAACCATCAGAGCGCAGAGTCCTGCACACAAGGAGGACACTGATCATGTGACTCCTGACTCCTCCCCTCCTGTGACCTCATCACAGGTCCTGTGGGCACAGAAGACTACAGCAATAGCAGCGTCATTGCTTTGCTGTGAGGCTAAGCTGTGCAGACAGGGAGGGCAGGAAGGGGTGCATGGGGGCGTGGCGGCTCATCTCACTGCGGGACACATAGGGTCCTCAGCGGGACAGGGGGGTCAGAATCGGGACTGTCCCGCTCAATCTGGGACGGTTGGGAGGTATGTGGATGGGCTGCTGAAAGGGGGGCCAGATGCTAGACTGGATGGGCTGCTGGTAGGGGCGCCAGATGCTAGACTGTATGGACTGCTGCTAGGGGGGCCAGATGCTAAACTGGAAGGGCTGCTGGTAGGGGGGCCAGATGCTAGACTGGATGGGCTGCTGGTAGGGGGGCTAGATGCTGGACTGGATTTGCTGCTGGTAGGGGGGCCAGATGCTAGACTGGATGGGCTGCTGGTATTAGGGCCTTATGCTAGGCTGGATGGGCTGCTGGTAGGGGGGGCCAGATGTTAAACTGGATGGGCTGCTGGTAGAGGGGGCCAGATGCTAGCCTGGATGGGCTGCTGGTAGGGAGGCCATATGCTAGACTGGAAGAGCTTCTGCTAGGGGGCCAGATGCTAGACTGGATGGGCTGCTGGTAGGGGGCCAGATGCTAAACTGGATGGGCTGCTGGTATTAGGGCCTTATGCTAGACTGGATGGTAGGGGGGGCAGATGCTAGACTGGATGGGCTGCTGGTAGGGAGGCCAGATGCTAGACTGGAAGGGCTGCTGGTATTAGGGCCTTATGCTAGACTAGATGGGCTGCTGGTAGGGGGGGCCAGATGCTAGACTGGATGGACTGCTGGTAGGGGGGGCCAGATGCTAGACTGGATGGGCTGCTGGTAGGGGGCTAGATGCTGGACTGGATTTGCTGCTGGTAGGGGGGCCAGAAGCTAGACTGGATGGGCTGCTGGTATTAGGGCCTTATGCTAGACTGGATGGGCTGCTGGTAGGGGGGGCAGATGCTAGACTGGATGGGCTGCTGGTAGGGCAGCCAGATGCTAGACTGGAAGGGCTGCTGGTAGGGGGGCCAGATGCTAGACTGGATGGGCTGCTGGTAGGGGGGCCTGATGCTGGACAGGATGGGCTGCTGGTAGGGGGGGCAGATGCTAGACTGAATGGGCTGCTGGTAGGGGGGCCAGATGCTAGACTGGATGGGCTGATGGTAGGGGGGCCAGATGCTAGACTGTATGGGCTGCTGGTGGGGGGGCAGATGCTAGAATGGAAGGGCTGCTGGTAGGGGGAAAGATGCTAGAATGGATGGGCTGCTGGTAGGGGTGGCAGATGCTAGAATGGAAGGGCTGCTGGTAGGTGGGACCAGATGCTAGACAGGATGGGCTGTTGGTAGGGAGGCCATATGCTAGACTGGAAGGGCTGCTGGTAGGGGGGCCAGATGCTAGACTGGATGGGCTGCTGGTAGGGGGGCCAGATGCTAGACTGGATGGGCTGCTGGTATTAGGGCTAGGGTTGAGCATTCCGATACTTTCGATATCTGAAATCCAATGTAAGTAAATACTTCCGATACTTCCGATATTTTGTTCCCATAGACTTACATTGGATTTCAGGTATCGGAAGTATCGGAATGCTCAACCCTAATTAGGGCCTTATGCTAGACT
Source organism: Oophaga sylvatica (assembly GCA_033576555.1). NCBI lineage: Eukaryota > Metazoa > Chordata > Amphibia > Anura > Dendrobatidae > Oophaga > Oophaga sylvatica. Next base: position 22,063 of record JARQOD010004496.1, read on the forward strand.
GGATGGGCTGCTGGTAGGGGGAGGCAGATGCTAGACTGGATGGGCTGCTGGTAGGGAGGCGAGATGCTAGACTGGAAGGGTGGCTTGTGGGGGGGGCGAGATGCTAGACTGGATGGGCTGCTGGTAGGGGGGCCAGATGCTAGACTGGATGGGCTGCTGGTAGGGGGGGCCTGATGCTGGACAGGATGGGCTGCTGGTAGAGAGGGCAGATGCTAGACTGGATGGGCTGCTAGGGGGGCCAGATGCTAGACTGGATGGGCTGCTGGTAGGGAGGCGAGATGCTAGACTGGAAGGGTGGCTCGTAGGGGGGGGGCGAGATGCTAGACTGGATGGGCTGCTGGCAGGGGGGCCAGATGCTAGACTGGATGGGCTGCTGGTAGGGGGGCCTGATGCTGGACAGGATGGGCTGCTGGTAGAGAGGGCAGATGCTAGACTGGATGGGCTGCTAGGGGGGCCAGATGCTAGACTGGATGGGCTGCTGGTAGGGGGGCCTGATGCTGGACAGGATGGGCTGCTGGTAGGGGGGGCAGATGCTAGACTGAATGGGCTGCTGGTAGGGGGGCCAGATGCTAGACTGGATGGGCTGATGGTAGGGGGGCCAGATGCTAGACTGTATGGCTGCTGGTGGGGGGGGCAGATGCTAGAATGGAAGGGCTGCTGGTAGGGGGAAAGATGCTAGAATGGATGGGCTGCTGGTAGGGGGGGCAGATGCTAGAATGGAAGGGCTGCTGGTAGGTGGGACCGGATGCTAGACAGGATGGGCTGTTGGTAGGGAGGCCATATGCTAGACTGGAAGGGCTGCTGGTAGGGGGGCCAGATGCTAGACTGGATGGGCTGCTGGTAGGGGGGCCAGATGCTAGACTGGATGGGCTGCTGGTATTAGGGCTAGGGTTGAGCATTCCGATACTTTCGATACCTGAAATCCAATGTAAGTCTATGGGAACAAAATATCGAAAGTAAATACTTCCGATACTTCCGATATTTTGTTCCCATAGACTTACATTGGATTTCAGGGATCGGAAGTATCGGAATGCTCAACCCTATTTAGGGCCTTATGCTAGACTGGATGGGCTGATGGTAGGGGGAGGCAGATGCTAGACTGGATGGGCTGCTGGTAGGGAGGCGAGATGCTAGACTGGAAGGGTGGCTCGTAGGGGGGGGCGAGATGCTAGACTGGATGGGCTGCTGGTAGGGGGGCCAGATGCTAGACTGGATGGGCTGCTGGTAGGGGGGGCCTGATGCTGGACAGGATGGGCTGCTGGTAGAGAGGGCAGATGCTAGACTGGATGGGCTGCTAGGGGGCCAGATGCTAGACTGGATGGGCTGCTGGTAGGGAGGCGAGATGCTAGACTGGAAGGGTGGCTCGTAGGGGGGGGGCGAGATGCTAGACTGGATGGGCTGCTGGCAGGGGGCCAGATGCTAGACTGGATGGGCTGCTGGTAGGGGGGGCCTGATGCTGGACAGGATGGGCTGCTGGTAGAGAGGGCAGATGCTAGACTGGATGGGCTGCTAGGGGGGCCAGATGCTAGACTGGATGGGCTGCTGGTATTAGGGCCTTATGCTGGACTGGATGGGCTGCTGGTAGGGGGGGCCAGATGCTAGATTGGATGGGCTGCTGGTAGGGCAGCCAGATGCTAGACTGGAAGGGCTGCTGGTAGGGGGCAGATGCTAGACTGGATGGGCTGCTGGTAGGGGGGCCTGATGCTGGACAGGATGGGCTGCTGGTAGGGGGGGTAGATGCTAGACTGGATGGGCTGCTGGTAGGGGGGCCAGATGCTAGACTGGATGGGCTGCTGGTAGGGGGCCAGATGCTAGACTGGATGGGCTGCTGTTGGGGGGGCAGATGCTAGACTGGATGGGCTGCTGGAAGGGGGGCCAGATGCTAGACTGGATGGGCTGCTGGTAGGAGGGCCAGATGCTAGACTGGATGGGCTGCTGGAAGGGGGGCCAGATGCTAGACTGGATGGGCTGCTGGTAGGGGGCCAGATGCTAGACTGGATGGGCTACTGGTAGGGGGCCAGATGCTAGACTGGAAGGGCTGCTGGTAGGGGGGCAGATGCTAGACTGGATGGGCTGCTGGTAGGGGGGCTAGATGCTAAACTGGATGGGCTGCTGGTAGGGGGCCAGATGCTAGACAGGATGGGCTGCTGGTAGGGGGGCGAGATGCTAGACTGGATGGGCTGCTGGAAGGGGGGGCTAGATGCTAGACTGGATGGGCTGCTGGAAGGGGGCCAGATGCTAGACTGGATGGGCTGCTGGTAGGGGGGCCAGATGCTAGACTGGATGGGCTACTGGAAGGGGGGCCAGAGGCTAGACTGTATGGGCTGCTGGTAGGGGGGCAAGATGCTAGACTTTATGGGCTGCTGGAGGGGGTCCAAATGCTAGACTGGATGGGCTGCTGGTAGGGGAGCCAGATGCTAGACTGGATGGGCTGCTTGTAGAGGAGTCAGATGCTAGACTGGATGGGTTGCTGGTAGGCGAGCCAGATGCTAGACTGGATGGGCTGCTGGTAGGGGGGCCAGATGCTAGACTGGATGGGCTGCTGTTATGGGTGCCAGATGCTAGACTGTATGGGCTGCTGGTAGGGGGGCCAGATGCTAGAATATACGGGCTGCTGGTAAGGGGGGCCAGATGCTAGACTGGATGGGCTGCTGGTAGGGGGGCAAGATGCTAGACTGGATGGGCTGCTGGTAGGGGGGCCAGATGCTAAACTGGATTGGCTGCTGGTAGGGGGCCAGATGCTAGACTGTATGGTCTGCTGGTAGGGGGGGCCAGATGCTAGACTGTATGGGCTGCTGGTTGGGGGGGGCCAGATGCTAGACTGGATGGGCTGCTGGTAGGTGGGGCAGATGCTAGACTGGATGGGCTGCTGGTAGGGGGGCAGATGCTAGACTGTATGGGCTGCTGGTAGGGGGGCCAGAAGCTAGACTGGATGGGCTGCTGGTAGGGGGCCAGATGCTTGACTGGATAGGATGCTGATAAATCACAAAAATATATTGTCTAGTATTCAAACCACTTCCAAATATCAATGAATTCAAAAAGCAGAAAAGGGAAGCTTTTTAGCATATAAAATACAAAATTTTATTAGAGTAAAAATGCATATAATTAGGATAAAAAATCCAATGGGGACAAGAGGATGCAGCAAGAAACAGGCCAATATTAACAGGTATAAACACTGTAAAAGAGATTTCAAAAGTGCATGTATATTACATATATTGCCACATCGGCTAGTAATAGGCTAGAAATTAGCTCCTATATAGTATGTATTCTTGCACATAAGAACTAGTGAAAGGAATGTGCTCTCCCACCATGCTAGCTGTCAGAAGTGTCAGCATGTGAGTACAAAGCCCATGGCAAATGCTAATAATAAATGCAACCAAAAAACAGTCTACATATTACAACATGGGGCAAATTTAAGCAGCTGAAAAAGTAAAGCTGTCAGTGGGAGGTCATACCTGGTGTGGCCTGGGCACCCCTGACGCGCGTTTCGCGTTAGCTTGTTCACAAGGGAGCTTGCATGTATGTGGCAATATATGTAATATACATGCACTTTTGAAATCTCTTTTACAGTGTTTATACCTGTTAATATTGGCCTGTTTCTTGCTGCATCCTCTTGTCCCCATTGGATTTTTTATCCTAATTATATGCATTTTTACTCTAATAAGATTTTGTATTTTATATGCTAAAAAGCTTCCCTTTTCTCCTTTTTGAATTCATGGATAGGATGCTGGTAGGGGGGCCAGATGCTAGACTTGATAGGCTGCTGGTAGAGGGGCCAGATGCTATACTGGATGGGATGCTGGAGGGCGGGCAGATGCTAGAATGTATGGGCTGCTCGTAGGGGGCCAGATGCTGGACTATATGGGCTGCTGGTAGGGGAGCCAGATGCTAGACTGGATGGGTGCTGGTATTGGGGCCAGATGCTAGACTGGATGGGCTGCTGGTAGGGGGGGCCAGATGCTAGACCGGATATGCTGCTGGTAAGGTGGGACAGATGCTAGACTGTATGGGCTGCTTATAGAGGGGCCAGATGCTAGACTGTATGGGTTGCTGGTAGGGGGTCAGATGCTATACTGTATGGGCTACTGGTAGGGAGGCCAGTCTATCTTCTGGCACCCCTACCAGCAGCCCATACAGTCTAGATACTGGCCTCCTAGCAGCAGCCCATCCAGTACTAGCATCTTGCCCCCTACCAGTAGCCCATCCATTCTAGCATCTGGCCCCCCCACTAGCAGCCCATACAGTCTAGCATCTGGCACCACTACCGGCAGCCAATACAGTCTAGCATCTGCCCCCCTACCAGCAGCCCATCCAGTCTAGCATCTGGCTCTCCTATCAGCAGCACATCCAGTCTAGCATCTGCCCCCCTACCAGCAGCCAATCCATTCTAGCATCTGGCCCCCCTACCAGCAGCCCTTCCAGTCTAGCATCTGGCCCCCCTTACCAGCAGCCATCTAGTCTAGCATCTAGCCCCCCTACCAGCAGCCAATCCAGTCTGCCATCTGGCCCACCTACCAGCAGCCCATCCAGTCTAGCATCTGGTCCCCCTTCCTGCAGCCAATCCAATCTAGCATCTGGCCAACTATCCAACAGCCCATCCATTCTAGCATCTAACCCCCTTACTATCAGCCCATCCAGTCTAGCATCTGGCCCCCCTCCAGCAGCCAATCCAGTCTAGCATCTGGCCCCCTACCAGCGCCCCATCCAGTCTACCATCTGGCCCCCCTACCAGCAGCCCATCCGGTCTAGCATCTGGCCCCCTACCAGCAGCCCATCCAGTTAAGCATCTAGCCCTCCTACCAGCAGCCCATCCAGTCTAGCATCTGCCCCCTACCAGCAGCCCATCCAGTCTAGCATCTGGCCCCCTACCAGCAGCAGATCCAGTTAAGCATCTAGCCCTCCTACCAGCAGCCCATCCAGTCTAGCATCTGCCCCCTACCAGCAGCCCATCCAGTCTAGCATCTGGCCCCCTACCAGTAGCCCATCAAGTCTAGAATCTGGCCCCCTTCCAGCAGCCCATCTAGTCTAGCATCTGCCTCCCCTACCAGCAGCCCATCCAGTCTAGCATCTGGCCCCCTTTCCAGCAGCCCATCCAGTCTAGCATCTAGCCCCCCCTACCAGCAGCCCATCCAGTCTAGCATCTGACCACCCTACCAGCAGCCTATCCAGTCTAGCATCTGACCCCCCTACCAGCAGCCCATCCAGTTTAGCATCTGGCCCCCCTTCCAGCAGCCCATCTAGTCTAGCATCTGGCCTCCCCTACCAGCAGCCCATCCAGTCTAGCATCTGCCCCCTTCCAGCAGCCCATCCAGTCTAGCATCTAGCCCCCCTACCAGCAGCCCATCCAGTCTAGCATCTGACCACCCTACCAGCAGCCTATCCAGTCTAGCATCTGACCCCCTCCAGCAGCCCATCCAGTTTAGCATCTGGCCCCCTACCAACAGCCCTTACAATCTAGCATCTGCCCTCCCTACCAGCAGACCATTTAGTCAAGCATCTTGTCCCCCCTACCAGCAGCCCATCCAGTCTAGCATTTGGCTCCCCTACCATCAGCCCATCCAGTCTAGCATCTGGCCCCTCTACCAGCAGCGCATACTGTCTAGCATCTGGGTCCCCTACCAGCAGCCTATCCAGTCTAGCATCTGGCCCCCCTACCAGCAGCCCATCAAGTCTAGCATCTGGCCCCCTACCAGCAGCCCTTCCAATCTAGCATCTGCCCCCCCTACTAGCAGCCCATCAAGTCTAGCATCTGGCCCCCTACCAGCAGCCCATTCAATCTAGCATCTGGCCAGATTGATAGACTGGATGGGCTGCTGGTAGGGGGGCAGATGCAAGACTGGATGGGCTGCTGGTAGGGGGGCCAGATGCAAGACTAGATGGGCTGCTGGTAGGGGGGCCAGATGCTAGACTGGATGGGCTGCTAGTAGGGAGCCCAGATGCTAGACTGGATGGGCTGCTGGTAGGGGGCCAGATGCTAGACTGGATGGGCTGCTAGTAAGGAGACCAGATGCTAGATTGGATGGGCTGCTGGTAGGGGGCCAGATGCTAGACTGGATGGGCTGCTGGTAGGGGGGTCAGATGCTAGACTGTAAGGGCTGCTGCTAGGGGGTCTAGATGCTAGACTGCATGTGCTGCTAGTTGGGGGCAGATGCTAGACTGGAAGGGCTGCTGGTAAGGGGGCCAGATGCTAGGCTGGATGGGCTGCTGGTAGAGGTACCAAATGCTAGACTGGATGTGCTGCTGGTAGGGGGGCCCGATGTTAGACTGGATGGGCTGCTGGTAGGGGGCCAGATGCTAGAACTGTACGGGCTGCTAGTAAGGGCCAGATGCTAGACTGGATGGGCTGCTGGTAGGGGCAAGATGCTAGACTGGATAGGCTGCTGGTAGGGGGCCAGATGCTAGACTGATTGGCTGCTGGTAGGGGGGCCAGAAGCTAGACTGTATGGGCTGCTGGTAGGGGGGCCAGATGCCTAGACTGTATGGCTGCTGGTGGGGGCCAGATGCTAGACTGGATGGGCTGCTGGTAGGGGGCCAGATGCTAGACTGATGGGCTGCTGGTAGGGGGGCCAGAATGCTAGACTGGATGGGCTGCTGGTAGGGGGCCAGATGCCAGACTGATGGCTGCTGGTAAGGGGGTCCAGATGCTAGACTGATGGGCTGCTGTAGGGGGCCAATGCTAGACTGTATGGTGCTGGTAGGGGGCCAGATGCTAGACTGATGGGCTGCTGGTAGGGGGCCAGATGCTAGACTTCTCTGGAAGTCCAGAGCTAGACTAGTATGGCTCTAAAAGAGGGCCTGATGCAGACTTATGGGTTCTGGGGGGCCTCCAGATGCATACAGTATGGGCTACTGGCTAGGCAGGCCCATCTACTTCTGGCACCCCTACAGCAGCCCATACAGTCTAGATACTGGCCTCCTACAGCAGCCTATCCAGTCTAGCATCTGGCCCCCCTACCAGCACCCATCCAGTACTAGCATCTGGCCCCCCTACCAGAGCCCATCCATTCTAGCATCTGCCCCCCCTAGCAGCCCATACAGTCTAGCATCTGGCACCCCTACCGCAGCCCATCAAGTCTAGCATCTGGCCCCCCCTACCAGCAGCCCATCCAGTCTAGCATCTGCCTCTACAGCAGCACATCCATCTGCATTGCCCCCCTACCAGCAGCCAATCCATCTAGCATCTGGCCCCCTACCAGCAGCCCATCCAGTCTAGCATCTGGCCCCCCTACCAGCAGCCCATCCAGTCTAGCATCTAGCCCCCCTACCAGCAGCAATCCAGTCTCATCTGCCCACCTACCAGCACCATCCATCTAGCATCTGCCACTTACCAGCAGCCAATCCAATTAGCATCTGGCCAACCTACCAAAGCCCACCAGTCTAGCATCTAACCCCCTTACAGGGCCCAGATGCAAGTACAACTGGATGGGCTGCTGGAGGGGGCCAGATGCTAGACGGATGGCTGCTGGTAGGGGGCAGATGCTGACTGGATGGGCTGCTGGAAGGGGGCTAGATGCTAGACTGGATGGGCTGCTGGAAGGGGGCCAGATGCTAGACTGGATGGCTGCTGTAGGGGCCAGATGCTAGACTGGATGGGCTGCTGGTAGGGAGCAGATGCTAGACTGGATGGGCTGTGGTAGGGGGCCAGAGCTTGACTGGATGGGCTGCTTGTAGAGGAGCAGATGCTAGACTGATGGGTTTCTGGTAGGCCAGATGCTAGATGATGGGCTGCTGGTAGGGGGGCCAGATGTAGACTGGATGGGCTGCTGTTAGGGGGCCAGATGCTAGACTGTATGGGCTGCTAGTAGGGGGGCCAGTGCTAGAATGTGGCTGCTGGTAGGGGGCCAGATGCTAGACTGATGGGCTGCTGGTAGGGGGGCAAGATGCTAGACTGGATGGGCTGCTGGTAGGGGGCCAGATGCTAAACTGGATTGCTGCTGGTAGGGGGGCCAGATGCTAGACTGTATGGGCTGCTGGTGGGGGGGCAGATGCTAGACTGATGGGCTGCTGGTAAGGGGGCAGATGCTAGACTGGATGGACTGCTGTAGGGGGCAATGCTAGACTGTAGGCTGCTGGTGGGGGGCCAGATGCTAGACTGGATGGGCTGCTGGTAGGGGGCCAGAACTAACTGGATGGGCTGCGCTAGGGCCAGATGCTGACTGGATAGGTGCTGTAGGGGGGCCAGATGCTAGACTTATAGGCTGCTGGTAAGGGCCAGATGCATACTGGATGGGATGCTGGAGGGGGCAGATGCTAGAATGAGTGCTGCCTAGGGGGCCAGATGCTGGACTAATGGCTGCTGGTAGGGGCCAGATGCTAGACTGATGGGTGCTTAAGGGGGCCAGATGCTAGACTGATGGGCTGCTGTAGGGGGGCCAGATGCTAGACTGATGGGCTGCTGGTAAGGTGGCCAGTCTAGACTGATGGCTCTTATAAGGCCAGACTAGACTGTATGGTTCGAGGGGTCAGCTTACTTATGCTCTGGAGTCTAGTCATCTCGGCACCCCTACCAGAGCCCATACAGTCTAGATACTGCTTCCTACCAGCAGCCTATCCATCTAGCATCTGGCCCCCTACCAGCAGCCCATCCAGTACTAGCATCTGCCCCCTACCGTACCCATCCATCTAGCATCTGGCCCCCCCACAGCAGCCCATACAGTCTAGCATCTGGCCCCCTACCAGCAGCCCATCAGTCTAGCATCTGGCCCCCCTACCAGCAGCCATCCAGTCTAGCATCTGGCCCTCCTATCAGCAGCCATCCAGTCTAGCATCTGCCCCCCTACAGCAGCCAATCCATTCTAGCATCTGGCCCCCTTACCAGCAGCCCATCCAGTCTAGCATCTGGCCCCCCTACCAGCAGCCCATCCAGTCTAGCATCTGCCCCCTTACCAGCAGCCAATCCAGTCTGTCATCTGGCCCACCTACCAGCAGCCCATCCAGTCTAGCATCTGGTCCCCCTTCCTGCAGCAAATCCAATCTAGCATCTGGCCAACCATCCAACAGCCCATCAGTCTAGCATCTAACCCCCCTTACCAGCAGCCCATCAAGTCTAGCAACTGTCTCCCTACCAGCAGCCCATCCAGTCTAGCATCTGGCCCCCTTACCAGCAGCCCATCCAGTCTAGCATCTGGCCCTCCTACCAGCAGCACATTCAGTCTAGCATCTGTCCCCCGTACCAGCAGCCATTCCAGTCTTGCATCTGGCCCCCCCTTACCAGCAGCCCATCCAGTCTAGCATCTGCCCCCCTTACTACAGCCATCCAGTCTAGCATCTGGCCCCTACAGCAGCATCCAGTCTAGCATCTGGCCCCCTACCAGCGGCCCATCCAGTCTACCATCTGGTCCCCCTACCAGCAGCCCATCCGGTCTAGCATCTGGCCCCCTACCAGCAGCCCATCCAGTTAAGCATCTAGCCCTCCTACCAGCAGCCCATCCAGTCTAGCATCTGCCCCCCTACCAGCAGCCCATCCAGTCTAGCATCTGCCCCCTACCAGCAGCGGATCCAGTTAAGCATCTAGCCCTCCTACCAGCAGCCCATCCAGTCTAGCATCTGCCCCCTACCAGCAGCCCATCCAGTCTAGCATCTGGCCCCCCTACCAGTAGCCCATCAAGTCTAGCATCTGGCCCCCCTTCCAGCAGCCCATCTAGTCTAGCTTCTGGCCTCCCCTAACAGCAGCCCATCCAGTCTAGCATCTGGCCCCCTTTCCGCAGCCCATCCAATCTAGCATCTAGCCCCCCCTACCAGCAGACAATCCAGTCTAGCATCTGACCCCCTACCAGCAGCCTATCCAGTCTAGCATCTGACCCCCCTACCAGCAGCCCATCCAGTTTAGCATCTGGCCCCCCTACCAGCAGTCCATCCAGTCTAGCATCTGGCCCCCTACCAACAGCCCTTACAATCTAGCACCTGCCCTCCCTACCAGCAGACCATTTAGTAAAGCATCGTTGCCCCCCCTACCAGCAGCCCATCCAGTCTAGCATTTGGCTCCCCTACCATCAGCCCATCCAGTCTAGCATCTGGCCCCTCTACCAGCAGCGCATACTGTCTAGCATCTGGGTCCCCTACCAGCAGCCTATCCAGTCTAGCATCTGGCCCCCCTACCAGCAGCCCATCAAGTCTAGCATCTGGCCCCCTACCAGCAGCCCTTCCAATCTAGCATCTGCCCCCCTACCAGCAGCCCATCCAGTCTAGCATTTGGCCGCCCCTACCAGCAGCCCATTCAATCTAGCATCTGGCCAGATTGATAGACTGGATGGGCTGCTGGTAGGGGGGCCAGATGCAAGACTAGATGGGCTGCTGGTAGGGGGGCCAGATGCTAGACTGGATGGGCTGCTAGTAGGGAGCCCAGATGCTAGACTGGATGGGCTGCTGGTAGGGGGCCAGATGCTAGACTGGATGGGCTGCTAGTAAGGAGGCCAGATGCTAGACTGGATGGGCTGCTGGTAGGGGGCCAGATGCTAAACTGGATGGGCTGCTGGTAGGGGGGTCAGATGCTAGACTGTATGGGCTGCTGCTAGGGGGCTAGATGCTAGACTGCATGTGCTGCTAGTTGGGGGCAGATGCTAGACTGGAAGGGCTGCTGGTAAGGGGGGCCAGATGCTAGGCTGGATGGGCTGCTGGTAGAGGTACCAAATGCTAGACTGGATGTGCTGCTGGTAGGGGGGCCTGATGTAAGACTGGATGGGCTGCTGGTAGGGGGAGCAGATGCTAGAATGTACGGGCTGCTGGTAATGGGGGCCAGATGCTAGACTGGATGGGCTGCTGGTAGGGGGGCAAGATGCTAAACTGGATTGGGGCTGCTGGTAGGGGGGCCAGATGCTAGACTGTATGGGCTGCTGGTAGGGGGGCCAGATGCTAGACTGGATGGGATGCTGGTAGGTGGGGCAGATGCTAGACTGGATGGGCTGCTGGTAGGGGGGCAGATGCTAAACTGTATGGACTGCTGGTAGGGGGCCAGATGCTAGACTTGATAGGCTGCCGGTAGAAGGGCTAGATGCTATACTGGATGGGATGCTGGAGGGCGGGCAGATGCTAGAATGTATGGGCTGCTCGTAGGGGGGGCCAGATGCTGGACTATATGGGTTGCTGGTAGGGGAGCCAGAATTTTTTTTTGTATTTTGTTTTTCATTATTGTCATTATTTATTCTTTTTCTGTCTATGCAATTTATATTATTTTTTATTATTTTTCATTTTTTACCTTCATTGTTGTCACATTTTCTTTCATATGTATATATTTTTCCACATTCTTTTTATGTTTCAATTATGTCTTTACACTAGGGGTACTGTACCCTTCGCTTTTGCCATATTATCAAATTAGCCCCATTCCCCTTACAGCTATCCACACTTTCTTTACCTGGCACTTGTGTGTGCTCTTTTCCCCGTCTGGCTGCGCATGCGCGCGCGGCATCGGCGGTCTGCTCCGCCTAAGGTCTCCACCAAGATGGCGGTGGGGTCACTGACGTCACAGGAACTTTTTCCTTGACCCCACCGTCATCGGAGGGCCGGAAGCGGCGCGGACGCCGCCGTTGTGACAGCGCCCGCATGCGCAACGCCTGATTGGGGAATTAACCCCACCTGGCCCTCATGCTTCTTATAGTTTGTCAGCACTCTATTCCACATCGCCCCCCGAGGAAGCTCAATACAGCGAAACGTGCGTCGGGGCACGTACCTGTTCCATTGTCCCACATGGGTAAGTGATGCTGTACTGGATCTGGCACTTAATATGGCCTTATGTAGGCATTACTTTCTTCCCTTGCTGAATGTGGGTTCTTTCCACCCACTGCTGTGGATGGTGTTCCGTGCATGGCAGTGTATTTTACACATTACTTTAGATGGCAACTTTGGGAGGCTATTGTGCTGCTTCATGGTATTATACCACTGTCCCTAGTGCTGCCACTTTGCCATTGCTCTGGACTCATTCACACCCTTTATGCCCATACGTTCAATCCAATTTTTTCACTATATTGGGGCAAGATATATTTTTTTCAGCAGTAGCTCTTGTATTTACTGGGCTACATTAGGTTAAGCAAGTCCAGTCAGTACACCATTCAATGGTATACAGGTGTTTCATTTTTTGTTCTAGTCACCACTATACTTCATTAGCATTACATGTCTTTGTGAACGTTTTTATGTATACTTTTTTCAATAAAAATATAAGTCTTTTATAGATACTTTGTCTGAATTTTTGTACTAATTGCTGGGCTAGACGCTCTGTTTTTTCTGCCTTAATTAAACATTGTAAAGAGTTGCCCTGTTCCTGATTGGAACCATGTTTAATCATGTTACTCCTGGTTTGGGTATAAGTAATCTATTCATTATTCTGTGTATTTTCACAGCTAAACTACTGAACAAATGGATTTAAAAGTCCGTGAAAAAACATGGTTGCATAAATTAGATGAAGTTTTTGGTGATGAACAAACCGTGGTTTTAAACACAAAGGAAACGGATGATTTGGTTACTAAACTTAAATATTTGTTTAATAAACGAACCAGTCTCTGGTGGAATAAGGCATTCCTAGAGCGATATATTATCAAAGGATTAATCCCAAGAGGACTACGCGTCCAAGTATTTCCATCATTTGAGGTTGAGGACACATTATTTAGACAGGAGTGGGAGAGTTTGGCCTCTACCTGCTCCAAAGGCTTCATGGAGTTGTTAATTAAGTCGAACACAACCATGTTACAAACCATTGAGACTGATATTAACACTATTCAGTCTCAAGTTTTTGATAGATGACTAATGAAGCCAAGACTAAATTTAATAAAGATCTAGAAGCAGATTTTTCAAAATGGGAAAAGGAAATTGTGGCCTCCAAATCCAAAAAATATCAACGTGACGTCTCTGATTTTAAAACGAACTATGTGTATAAATGGAGGAGGAAGAAGGGACCCATCGGCTCTGTACCTCAGATACACAGAAACTCCTTTTCATCTATGTCCTCAATGGATGATGAATCAGCTCATGGCAGACAATCGACAACGATACATCAAGAATTCACTGGTCCTAATAGGTTCGTTACGCAGAGACATAAAACGTATACGAAACGTAAGACAACCCCTCCTCAGTCAAGGGACAAGAAATCTAAAACTAGTAATTTGGAGGTAATTAACCTTTCTAGCCATATACTTACACAAACTCAGGTTGAGGTGTTGGGTCTGGGTTTAACTTTTGCTCCCACTAATAAATTTGAATTTTTTCCAGCCATGAAAGACCTCCAACTCTTTCTAAGAAAGGTAATCCTTCGCAAGTTACATTATAAACCATCTAGGAATGATGAATCTCAGACCATTGACGAACAAGAGGTGCTATCCATCTTGGAGGAATTGGAGAGGGAGAGCACGTCTGGTGACACAGTACCTTTCCTTCTTCTATCCTCCCCAGATCCACCACATTCCCCCCTTCTCTCTGTGCCCGCAAGTCGAAGTCTTTAATAGACTGGTCTTGGAAGATTTCAAAAAAATCCATGACCAATGGAGGGGTGATAATCTCACCCGGATGCAGAGAGAGGCACTTAAACAATTAAGATCTTTACATGATATAGTTATTAAGCCGGCTGACAAGGGGGGAACGTGGTGGTCTGGCCAGTGGAGAAGTATGAAAGGGAGGCTCATAGGCAGCTTCGAGACAGAGAGGCATACACTCTCCTCCAAAATAACCCTATGTACACCTTCTCGACTGCTTTATCACTCATTCTGGAAGAGGCCTTCCATCTGGGTATTATTCCAAAAAAGGTTCTTGAGGGCTTGACTGTTGCCTGTCCGGTGGTTCCCACCTTTTACCTGTTGCCAAAAATCCACAAGGACTTAATAGAACCCCCGGGGCGTCCGATTGTCTCTGGCATAGGTGGGCTATGCGATCCGGTCTGTAAATTTATTGAGCACTATCTGCATCCTATAGTAGAGACACTGCCCTCCTATGTCAGGGACACTACGGACGTCCTGAGGAAGATTGATGGACTTAACTTAGAACCAGACATGCTGTTGGTGACGCGGATGTCGAGTCTCTGTACACCAGCATCAACCATGATGATGGATTGAGGGCTACACAATTCTTTTTGGATATGGGAGATCTCGATTCTCCTCTGCGTGCCCTGGTCATGGAGCTGCTTGAATTTATTCTCAATCACAATTTTTTTACCTTTAAAGATAGGTTTTACTTGCAGAAGCGGGGTACCGCTATGGGGGCGGCATGTGCGCCTTCGTATGCCAACCTTTTTCTGGGATACTGGGAGAGGGAGGTCTTTGGCGGTGGCGCACATGCCGCCTCCTCTCACGTCATTGGCTGGTACAGGTACATTGACGACATTCTGTTCATTTGGCAGGGTCCCGAACCCGCCCTTCATGAATTCATCGGAGCACTTAACATTAATAATTTCAACATTAAACTAACATATCAAGCATCACGGACTAATGTAGATTTTCTAGATATTAGAATTATTGTTAGTGACAATGGCGCGGTGCTCACGGATGTCTTCCGTAAGGAGACATCTGTTAATGCACTATTACACGCATCCTCTGCACATACACCATCTACCATTCGGGCCATACCTACTGGCCAATTCTTGAGGATGAAGCGCATTTGTACGACCGATGAGTTTTTTGAGGGGCGGTCCAGGGACCTCTCACAGCGGTTACCGTGACCGTGGGTACAGCAGAAGAGCCATTAAAAGAGGATATTTGAGGGCGAAGAATACATCACGTAATCTCCTTTTGGGAACTAATCGGAAACTGAGAGACTCTAATCCACCTATCAGATTTATATCTACTTTTAACAACAAATGGTCACAGATGAGACAAATTTTGTCTAAACACTGGCCAGTACTTCGTTCAGATCCCATTTTGAGGGATATTTTATCTGATCGTCCCCTTCTTACAGCTAGGTAGTCACCGAATCTAAAAGACCTTCTGGTCAAAAGCCACTATGTGGCTAACCCTCCTGCCCATTTTGGTGCTGGTGTACAGAGACAGGGCTGTTTTCCTTGCGGCACATGCTTAGCATGTAAAAACATCCGTCGTGCATTCTCTTTTGGTGACATGGACGGAGGTGGGAACTACCGGATCAGACATTATATCTCTTGCAGTACAAGTTATGTTGTATATTTAGCTACCTGCCCTTGCGGTCTCAACTATGTGGGACTGACCTCACGCGAATTTAGGATAAGGGTGAGGGAGCACATCCGGGATATTAATGCTGCTAAGGGAGCACTTGACATTGGAGCCCTGAAAACAATCCCCCGACACTTTAGGCTGCATCACAGATGCAATCCGACCGGCCTCAAATTCATTGGTATTGACCGGATTCGGTCAGGTATCAGGGGCGGTGACCTTAAGCGCACCCTGGCGCAGCTCGAGTGTCGGTGGATCACAACTTTGGACACAATGACCCCTAGGGGACTAAATGAGAAACACTCCTTTGCATGTTTCCTATAGTTAGTCTGCTAATCTATCACTTCGGGTTCGTTTCCCTTTTTCCTTTTTTCTTTGTTTTTAATGTGCTGTTTTTAATTTATTATTGTTATGTTCACAGATATGATGTTATACAGTCGTCTCCTTGAATTTGATCATGTTTCCATGGCGGTTGCAGTTGGGGATCTCAAAGAACCTTTATAGGGATGAAGATCACATGGGGATCTAGCTTGAATTTTGTCATTTAATATGACTCATCTGGCGGTGATTTATGGACATTGACATTATTATTATTAGTTCTTTCTTTCCTGCGCATCAGATTGTTGTTATTATTATTTTTTGTTATATGCTCCTTATTTATAATCAAAAATTTTTTTTGTATTTTGTTTTTCATTATTGTCATTATTTATTCTTTTTCTGTCTATGCAATTTATATTATTTTTTATTATTTTTCATTTTTTACCTTTATTGTTGTCACATTTTCTTTCATATGTATATATTTTTCCACATTCTTTTTATGTTTCAATTATGTCTTTACACTAGGGGTACTGTACCCTTCGCTTTTGCCATATTATCAAATTAGCCCCATTCCCCTTACAGCTATCCACACTTTCTTTACCTGGCACTTGTGTGTGCTCTTTTCCCCGTCTGGCTGCGCATGGCGCGCGGCATCGGCAGTCTGCTCCGCCTAAGGTCTCCACCAAGATGGCGGTGGGGTCACTGACGTCACAGGAACTTTTTCCTTGACCCCACCGTCATCGGAGGGCCGGAAGCGGCGCGGACGCCGCAGTTGTGACAGCGCCCGCATGCGCAATGCCTGATTGGGGAATTAACCCCACCTGGCCCTCATGCTTCTTATAGTTTGTCAGCACTCTATTCCACATCGCCCCCCGAGGAAGCTCAATACAGCGAAACGTGCGTCGGGGCACGTACCTGTTCCATTGTCCCACATGGGTAAGTGATGCTGTACTGGATCTGGCACTTAATATGGCCTTATGTAGGCATTACTTTCTTCCTTGCTGAATGTGGGTTCTTTCCACCCACTGCTGTGGATGGTGTTCCGGTGCATGGCAATGTATTTTACACATTACTTTAGACGGCAACTTTGGGGAGGCTATTGTGCTGCTTCATGGTATTATACCACTGTCCCTAGTGCTGCCACTTTGCCATTGCTCTGGACTCATTCACACCCTTTATGCCCATACGTTCAATCCAATTTTTTCACTATATTGGGGCAAGATATATTTTTTTCAGCAGTAGCTCTTGTATTTACTGGGCTACATAAGGTTAAGCAAGTCCAGTCAGTACACCATTCAATGGTATACAGGTGTTTCATTTTTTGTTCTAGTCACCACTATACTTCATTAGCATTACATGTCTTTGTGAACGTTTTTATGTATACTTTTTTCAATAAAAATATAAGTCTTTTATAGATACTTTGTCTGAATTTTTGTACTAATTGCTGGGCTAGACGCTCTGTTTTTTCTGCCTTAATTAAACAATGTAAAGAGTTGCCCTGTTCCTGATTGGAACCATGTTTAATCATGTTACTCCTGGTTTGGGTATAAGTAATCTATATGGGCTGCTGGTAGGGGAGCCAGATGCTAGACTGGATGGGTTGCTGATAGGGGGGCCAGATGCCAGACTGTATGGCTGCTGGTAGGGGGTCCAGATGCTAGACTGGATGGGCTGCTGGTAGGGGGCCAGATGCTACACTGGATGGGCTGCTGGTAAGGTGGGCCAGATGCTAGACTGTATGGGCTGCTAATAGAGGGGCCAGATGCTAGACTGTATGGGTTGCTGGTAGGGGGGGTCAGATGCTATATTGTATGGGCTACTGGTAGGGAGGCCAGTCTATCTTCTGGCACCCCTACCAGCAGCCCATACAGTCTAGATACTGGCCTCCTACCAGCAGCCTATCCAGTCTAGCATCTGGCCCCCCTACCAGCAGCCCATCCAGTACTAGCATCTGGCCCCCCTACCAGTAGCCCATCCATTCTAGCATCTGGCCCCCCCACTAGCAGCCCATACAGTCTAGCATCTGGCACCCCTACCGGCAGCCCATACAGTCTAGCATCTGGCCCCCCTACCAGCAGCCCATCCAGTCTAGCATCTGGCTCTCCTATCAGCAGCACATCCAGTCTTACATCTGCCCCCCCTACCAGCAGCCAATCCATTCTAGCATCTGGCCCGCCTACCAGCAGCCCATCCAGTCTAGCATCTGGCCCCCCTTACCAGCAGCCCATCCAGTCTAGCATCTAGCCCCCCTACCAGCAGCCAATCCAGTCTGTCATCTGGCCCACCTACCAGCAGCCCATCCAGTCTAGCATCTGGTCCCCCTTCCTGCAGCCAATCCAATCTAGCATTTGGCCAACCATCCAACAGCCCATCCAGTCTAGCATCTAACCCCCCTTACCAGCAGCCCATCCAGTCTAGCAACTGGCCCCCCTACCAGCAGCCCATCCAGTCTAGCATCTGGCCCCCTTACCAGCAGCCCATCCAGTCTAGCATCTGGCCCTCCTACCAGCAGCACATTCAGTCTAGCATCTGTCCCCCGTACCAGCAGCCATTCCAGTCTTGCATCTGGCCCCCCCCTACCAGCAGCCCATCCAGTCTAGCATCTGGCCCCTTACCAGCGGCCCATCCAGTCTAGCATCTGGCCCCCCTACCAGCAGCCCATCCGGTCTAGCATCTGGCCCCCTACCAGCAGCACATCCAGTTAAGCATCTAGCCCTCCTACCAGCAGCCCATCCAGTCTAGCATCTGGCCCTGTACCAGTAGCCCATCCAGTCTAGCATCTGGCCCTCCTACCAGCAGCCATCAAGTCTAGCATCTGGCCCCCTTTCCAGTAGCCCATCTAGTCTAGCATCTGGCCTCCCCTACCAGCAGCCCATCCAGTCTAGCATCTGGCCCCATTTCCAGCAGCCCATCCAGTCTAGCATCTAGCCCCCCCACCAGCAGCCCATCCAGTCTAGAATCTAACCCCCCTACCAGCAGCCTATCCAGTCTAGCATCTGACCCCCCTACCAGCAGCCCATCCAGTTTAGCATCTGGCCCCCCTACCAGCAGTCTATCCAGTCTAGCATCTGGCCCCCTACCAACTGCCCTTACAATCTAGCATCTGCCCCCCTACCAGCAGACCATTTAGTCAAGCATCTTGCCCCACCTACCAGCAGCCCATCCAGTCTAGCATTTGGCTCCCCTACCATCAGCCCATCCAGTCTAGCATCTGGCCCCTCTACCAGCAGCCCATCCAGTCTAGCATCTGGCCCCCTACCAGCAGCCCTTCCAATCTAGCATCTGCCCCCCCTACCAGCAGCCCATCCAGTCTAGCATTTGGCCGCCCCTACCAGCAGCCCATTCAATCTAGCATCTGGCCAGATTGATATACTGGATGGGCTGCTGGTAGGGGGGGCAGATGCAAGACTGGATGGGCTGCTGGTAGGGGGGCCAGATGCAAGACTGGATGGGCTGCTGGTAGGGGGGCCAGATGCTAGACTGGATGGGCTGCTAGTAGGGAGCCCAGATGCTAGACTGGATGGGCTGCTGGTAGAGGGCCATATGCTAGACTGGATGGGCTGCTAGTAAGGAGGCCAGGTGCTAGACTGGATGGGCTGCTGGTAGGGGGCCAGATGCTAGGCTAGATGGGCTGCTGGTAGGGGGGCCAGATGCTAGACTGTATGGGCTGCTGCTAGGGGGGCTAGATGCTAGACTGCATGTGCTGCTGCTAGGGGGGCAGATGCTAGACTGGAAGGGCTGCTGGTAAGGGGGGCTAGATGCTAGGCTGGATGGGCTGCTGGTAGAGGTACCAAATGCTAGACTGGATGTGCTGCTGGTAGGGGGGCCCGATGTTAGACTGGATGGGCTGCTGGTAGGGGTGCCAGATGCTAGACTGGATGGGCTACTGGTAGGGGGGCAAGATCCTAGATTGGATGGGCTGCTGGTAGGGGGGCCAGATGCTATACTGTATGGGCTGCTGGTGGGGGGGCCACATGATAGACTGGATGAGCTGCTAGTAAGGAGGCCAGATATTAGACTGTATGGGCTGCTGATAGGGGGGGTTAGATGCTTGAATGGATGGACTGCTGGTAGGGGGGCCAGATGCTAGACTGGATGGCATGCTGGATGGTGGGGCAAGAAGCTAGACTGTATGGGCTGCTTGTAGTGGGGCCAGATGCTAGCCTTTATGGGCTGCTGGTAGGGGAGCCAAATGCTAGACAGGATGGGTTGCTAGTAGGGGGGCCAGATGCTAAACTGTGTGGGCTGCTAGTAGGGGGGCCAGATGCTAGACAGTATGGGCTGCTGGTAAGGGGGCCAGATGCTAGACTGTATGGGCTGCTGGTAGGGGGGCCAGATGCTAGACTGGATGGGCTGCTGGTAGGGGGGGCCAGATGCTAGACTGGATGAGCTGCTGGTAGGGGGCTAGATGCTAGACTGTATGGGCTGCTGGTAAGGGGGGCCAGATGCTAGACTGTATGGGCTGCTAGTAGAGAGGCCAGATGCTAGACTGTATGGGCTGCTGGTAGAGAGGCAAAATGCTAGACTATATGGGCTGCTGGTAGGGGGGCCAGTCTAGCTTCTGGTACCCTACCAGCAGCCCATACAGTCTAGCAACTGGCCCCCCTAAGAGGGCCCATCCAGTCTAGCATCTGGCCCCCCTACCAGTAGCCCATCCATTATAGCATCTGGCCCCCCCACTAGCAGCCCATACAGTCTAGCATCTGGCACCCCTACCGGCAGCCCATACAGTCTAGCATCTGGCCCCCCCTACCAGCAGCCCATCCAGTCTAGCATCTGGCTCTCCTATCAGCAGCACATCCAGTCTAGCATCTGCCCCCCCCTACCAGCAGCCAATCCATTCTAGCATCTGGCCCCCCTACCAGCAGCCCATCCAGTCTAGCATCTGGCTCCCCTTACCAGCAGCCCATCCAGTCTAGCATCTAGCCCCCCTACCAGCAGCCAATCCAGTCTGGCATCTGGCCCACATACCAGCAGCCCATCCAGTCTAGCATCTGGTCCCCCTTCCTGCAGCCAATCCAATCTAGCATCTGGCCAACTATCCAACAGCCCATCCAGTTTAGCATCTAACCCCCCCTTACCAGTAGCCCATCCAGTCTAGCAACTAGCCCCCCTACCAGCAAAACTGGATGGGCTGCTGGTAGGGGGCCAGATGCTAGACAGGATGGGCTGCTGGTAGGGGGTGAGATGCTAGACTGGATGGGCTGCTGGAAGGGGGGGCTAGATGCTAGACTGGATGGGCTGCTGGAAGGGGGGCCAGATGCTAGACTGGATGGGCTGCTGGTAGGGGGGCCAGATGCTAGACTGGATGGGCTGCTGGTAGGGGAGCCAGATGCTAGACTGGATGGGCTACTGGTAGGGGGCCAGACGCTTGACTGGATGGGCTGCTTGTAGAGGAGCCAGATGCTAGACTGGATGGGTTGCTGGTAGGCGAGCCAGATGCTAGACTGGATGGGCTGCTGGTAGGGGGGCCAGATGTTAGACTGGATGGGCTGCTGTTATGGGGGCCAGATGCTAGACTGTATGGGCTGCTGGTAGGGGGGCCAGATGCTAGAATGTACGGGCTGCTGGTAAGGGGGGCCAGATGCTAGACTGGATGGGCTGCTGGTAGGGGGCAAGATGCTAGACTGGATGGGCTGCTGGTAGGGGAGCCAGATGCTAAACTGGATTGGCTGCTGGTAAGGGGGCCAGATGCTAGGCTGTATGGGCTGCTGGTAGGGGGGCCAGATGCTAGACTGTATGGGCTGCTGGTTGGGGGGAGCTAGATGCTAGACTGGATGGGCTGCTGGTAGGTGGGGCAGATGCTAGACTGGATGGGCTGCTGGTAGGGGGGGCAGATGCTAGACTGTATGGGCTGCTGTTGGGGGGGGCCAGATGCTAGACTGGATAAGCTGCTGGTAGGGGGGCCAGAAGTTAGACTGGATGGGCTGCTGGTAGGGGGCCAGATGCTTGACTGGATAGGATGCTGGTAGGGGGGCCAGATGCTAGACTTGATAGGCTGCTGGTAGAGGGGCCAGATGCTATACTGGATGGGATGCTGGAGGGCAGGCAGATGCTAGAATGTATGGGCTGCTCGTAGGGGGCCAGATGCTGGACTATATGGGCTGCTGGTAGTGGAGCCAGATGCTAGACTGGATGGGTGCTGGTAGGGGGGTCAGATGCTAGACTGGATGGGCTGCTGGTAGCGGGGCCAGATGCTAGACTGGATGGGCTGCTGGTAAGGTGGGCCAGATGCTAGACTGTATGGGCTGCTTATAGAGGGGCCAGATGCTAGACTGTATGGGTTGCTGGTAGGGGGGTCAGATGCTATACTGTATGGGCTACTGGTAGGGAGGCCAGTCTATCTTCTGGCACCCCTACCAGCAGCCCATACAGTCTAGATACTGGCCTCCTACCACCAGCCTATCCAGTCTAGCATCTGGCCCGCCTACCAGCAGCCCCTCCAGTACTAGCATCTTTCCCCCCTACCAGTAGCCCATCCATTCTAGCATCTGGCCCCCCCACTAGCAGCCCATACAGTCTAGCATCTGGCACCCCTACCGGCAGCCCAACAGTCTAGCATCTGGTCCCCCCTACCAGCAGCCCATCCAGTCTAGCATCTGGCTCTCCTATCAGCAGCACATCCAGTCTAGCATCTGCCCCCCCTACCAGCAGCCAATCCATTCTAGCATCTGGCCCCCCTACCAGCAGCCCATCCAGTCTAGCATCTGGCCCCCCTTACCAGCAGCCCATCCAGTCTAGCATCTAGCCCCCCTACCAGCAGCCAATCCAGTCTGGCATCTGGCACACCTACCAGCAGCCCATCCAGTCTAGCATCTGGTCCCCCTTCCTGCAGCCAATCCAATCTAGCATCTGGCCAACCATCCAACAGCCCATCCAGTCTAGCATCTAACCCACCTTACCAGCAGCCCATCAAGTCTAGCAACTGGCCCCCCCTACCAGCAGCCCATCCAGTCTAGCATCTGACCCACTTACCAGCAGCACCATCCAGTCTAGCATCTGGCCCTCCTACCAGCAGCACATTCAGTCTAGCATCTGTCCCCTGTACCAGCAGCCATTCCAGTCTTGCATTGGCCCCCCCCTACCAGCAGCCCATCCAGTCTAGCATCTCGCCCCCCTTTCAGCAGCCCATCCAGTCTAGCATCTGGCCCCCCTACCAGCAGCCATCCAGTCTAGCATCTGGCCCCCACCAGCGGCCCATCCAGTCTACATCTGGCCCCCTACCAGCAGCCCATCGGTCTAGCATCTGGCCCCTACCAGCAGCCCATCCAGTTAAGCATCTAGCCCTCCTACCAGCAGCCCATCCAGTCTAGCATCTGCCCCCTACCAGCAGCCCATCCAGTCTAGCATCTGGCCCCCTACCAGTAGCCCATCAAGTCTATGCTCTAGGCCCCCCATTCCCAGCAGCCCATCAGTCTAGCATCTGGCCTCCCCTACCAGCAGCCCATCCAGACTAGAATCTGGCCCCCTTTCCAGCAGTCCATCCAGTCTAGCATCTAGCCCCCCCTACCAGCAGCCCATCCAGTTAGCATCTGGCCCCCTACCAGCAGCCATCCAGTCTAGCATCTGCCCCCTACCAGCAGCCCATCAGTTAGCATCTGGCCCCCCTACCAGCAGCCCATCCATCTAGCATCTGGTCTCGCCTACCAGCAACCCATCCAGTCTAGCATTTGGCTCCTCTACAAGCTAGACTGGATGGGTGCTGGTTGGGGGGTCAGTCTAGAATGTACGGTCTGCCCGGTAAGGGGCCATGCAGACTGGATGGGCTGCTCGTAGGGGCAAGAGCTAGACTGGATGGGCTGCTGCTAGGGGGGCTAGATGCTAAATGGATTGCTGCTGTAGGGGCGGCCAGATTGTAGACTGATGGGCTGCTGGTAGGGGGGGCCAGATGCTAGACTGTATGGGCTGCTGGTTGGAGGGGCCAGATGCTAGACTGGATGGGCTGCTGGTAGGGGGCAGATGCTAGACTGGATGGGCTGCTGTGGGCGGGGCAGATGCTAGACTGTATGGGCTGCTGGAGGGGGGGCCAGATGCTAGACTGGATGGGCTGCTGGTAGGGGGGCCAGAAGCTAGACTGGATGGGCTGCTGGTAGGGGGCCAGATGCTTGACTGGATAGGATGCTGGTAGGGGGGCCAGATGCTAGACTTGATAGGCTGCCGGTAGAGGGGCTAGATGCTATACTGGATGGGATGCTGGAGGGCGGGCAGATGCTAGAATGTATGGGCTGCTTGTAGGGGGGCCAGATGCTGGACTATATGGGCTGCTGGTAGGGGAGCCAGATGCTAGACTGGATGGGTTGCTGATAGGGGGGCCAGATGCCAGACTGTATGGCTGCTGGTAGGGGGTCCAGATGCTAGACTGGATGGGCTGCTGGTAGGGGGGCCAGATGCTAGACTGGATGGGCTGCTGGTAAGGTGGGCCAGATGCTAGACTGTATGGGCTGCTAATAGTGGGGCCAGATGCTAGACTGTATGGGTTGCTGGTAGGGGGTCAGATGCTATACTGTATGGGCTACTGGTAGGGAGGCTAGTCTATCTTCTGGTACCCCTACCAGCAGCCCATACAGTCTAGATACTGGCCTCCTACCAGCAGCCTATCCAGTCTAGCATCTGGCCCCCTACCAGCAGCCCATCCAGCACTAGCATCTGGCCCCCCTACCAGTAGCCCATCCATTCTAGCATCTGGCCCCCCCACTAGCAGCCCATACAGTCTAGCATCTGGCACCCTACCGGCAGCCCATACAGTCTAGCATCTGGCCCCCCCTACCAGCAGCCCATCCAGTCTAGCATCTGGCTCTCCTATCAGCAGCACATCCAGTCTAGCATCTTCCCCCCCTACCAGCTGCCAATCCATTCTAGCATCTGGCCCCCCTACCAGCAGCCCATCCAGTCTAGCATCTGGACCCCCTTACCAGCAGCCCATCCAGTCTAGCATCTAGCCCCCTACCAGCAGCCAATTCAGTCTGGCATCTGGCCCACCTACCAGCAGCCCATCCAGTCTAGCATCTGATCCCCCTTCCTGCAGTTAATGCAATCTAGCATCTGGCCAACTCATCCAACAGCCCATCCAGTCTAGCATCTAACCCCCTTACCAGCAGCCCATCCAGTCTAGCAACTGGCCCCCCTACCAGCAGCCCATCCAGTCTTGCATCTGGCCCCCTTACCGCAGACCATCCAGTCTAGCATCTGGCCCTCCTACCAGCAGCACATTCAGTCTAGCATCTGTCCCCGTACCAGCAGCCATTCCAGTCTTGCATGTGGCCCCCCCTACCAGCAGCCCATCCAGTCTAGCATCTGGCCCCTACCAGTGGCCCATCCAGTCTAGCATCTGGCCCCCTACCAGCAGCCCATCCGGTCTAGCATCTGGCCCCCACCAGCAGCCCATCCAGTTAAGCATCTAGCCCTCCTACCAGCAGCCCATCCAGTCTAGCATCTGACCCCTACCAGCAGCCCATCCAGTCTAGCATCTGGCCCTCTACCAGTAGCCCATCCAGTCTAGCATCTGGCCCTCCTACCAGCAGCCCATCAAGTCTAGCATCTGGCCCCCCTTCCAGTAGCCCATCTAGTCTAGCATCGGTCTCCCCTACCACAGCCCATCCAGTCTAGCATCTGGCCCCATTTCCAGCAGCCCATCCAGTCTAGCATCTAGCCCCCCTACCAGCAGCCCATCCAGTCTAGAATCTAACCACCCTACCAGCAGCCTATCCAGTCTAGCTTCTGACCCACTACCAGCAGCCCATCCAGTTTAGCATCTGGCCCCCCTACCAGCAGTCCATCCAGTCTAGCATCTGGCCCCCTACCAACAGCACTTACAATCTAGAATCTGCCCCCCTACCAGCAGACCATTTTGTCAAGCATCTTGTCCCCCTACCAGCAGCCCATCCAGTCTAGCATTTGGCTCCCCTACCATCAACCCATCCAGTCTAGCATCTGGCCCCTCTACCAGCAGCCCATACTGTCTAGCATCTGGCTCCCTACCAGCAGCCCATCCAGTCTAGCATCTGGCCGCCCCTACCAGCAGCCCATCCAGTCTAGCATCTGGCCCCCTACCAGCAGCCCTTCCAATCTAGCATCTGCCCCCCTACCAGCAGCCCATCCAGTCTAGCATTTGGCCGCCCCTACCAGCAGCCCATTCAATCTAGCATCTGGCCAGATTGATAGACTGGATGGGCTGCTGGTAGGGGGGGGCAGATGCAAGACTGGTTGGGCTGCTGGTAGGGGGCCAGATGCAAGACTGGATGGGCTGCTGGTAAGGGGGCCAGATGCTAGACTGGATGGGCTGCTAGTAGGGAGCCCAGATGCTAGACTGGATGGGCTGCTGGTAGAGGGCCAGATGCTAGACTGGATGGGCTGCTAGTAAGGAGGCCATATGCTAGACTGGATGGGCTGCTGGTAGGGGGCCAGATGCTAGACTGGATGGGCTGCTGGTAGGGGTGCCAGATGCTAGACTGGATGGGCTACTGGTAGGGGGGGCAAGATCCTAGATTGGATGGGCTGCTGGTAGGGGGGGCCAGATGCTAGACTGTATGGGCTGCTGGTAGGGGGGCCAGATGCTAGACTGTATGGGCTGCTGGTGGGGGGGCCACATGATAGACTGGATGAGCTGCTAGTAAGGAGGCCAGATACTAGACTGGATGGGCTGCTGATACGGGGGTTAGATGCTTGAATGGATGGGCTGCTGGTAGGGGGGGCCAGATGCTAGGCTGGATGGCATGCTGGATGGTGGGGCAAGAAGCTAGACTGTATGGGCTGCTTGTAGTGGGGCCAGATGCTAGCCTTTATGGGCTGCTGGTAGGGGAGCCAAATGCTAGACAGGATGGGTTGCTGATAGGGGGGCCAGATGCTAAACTGTATGGGCTGCTAGTAGGGGGCCAGATGCTAGACAGTATGGGCTGCTGGTAGGGGGGCCAGATGCTAGACTGTATGGGCTGCTGGTAGGGGGGCCAGATGATAGACTGGATGGGCTGCTGGTAGGGGGGGCCAGATGCTAGACTGGATGAGCTGCTGGTAGGGGCTAGATGCTAGACTGTATGGGCTGCTGGTAAGGGGGGCCAGATGCTAGACTGTATGGGCTGCTAGTAGAGAGGCCAGATGCTAGACTGTATGGGCTGCTGGTAGAGGGGCAAAATGCTAGACTATATGAGCTGCTGGTAAGGGGGCCAGTCTAGCTTCTGGTACCCCTACCAGCAGCCCATACAGTCTAGCAACTGGCCCCCCTACCAGCGGCCCATCCAGTCTAGCATCTGCCCCCCCTACCAGCAGCCCATTCAGACTTGTTTCTGGCCCTCCTACCAGCAGCCCATCCAGTCTAGCATTTGACCCCATACCAGCAGGCCATCCAGTCTAGCATCTGCCCCCCACCAGCAGCCCATACAGGCTAGCTTCTGGACCCCTTTCCAGCAGCCTATCCAGTCTAGCATATGGCCCCCCTACCTGGAGCCCATCCAGTCTAGCATTTGACCCCATACCAGCAGCCCATCCAGTCTAGCATTTGGCCCCCCCTACCAGCAGCCCATACAATCTAGCATCTGGCCAGATTGATAGACTGGACGGGCTGGTGGTAGTGGTGCCAGATGCTAAACTGGATGGGCTGCTGGTAGGGGTGCCAGATGCTAGACTGGATGGGCTGCTGGTAAGGGGGGGCAAGATTCTAGACTTGATGGGCTGCTAGTAGGGGGCCAGATGCTAGACTGGATGGGCTGCTGGTAGGGAGGTCAGATGCTAGACTGGATGGGCTGCTGGTAGGGGGGCCAGATGCTATACTGTATGGGCTGCTGGTAGGGGGGCTAGATGCTAGACTGCATGGGCTGCTGCTAGGGGGGGCCAAATACTAGACTAGAAGGGCTTCTGGTAAGGGGGGCCAGATGCTAGGCTGGATGGGCTGCTGTTGGGGTGACAAATGCTAGACTGGATGTGCTGTTGGTAAGGGGGCCCGATGTTAGACTGGATGGGCTTCTGGTAGGGGTGCCAGATGCTAGACTGTACGGGCTGCTGGTGGGGGGGCCACATGATAGACTGGATGGGCTGCTGGTAAGGGGTCAGATGCTGGACTGGATGGGATGCTAGATTGGGGGCCAGATGCTAGACTGTATGGTCTTCTGGTAGTGGGGCCAGATGCTGTAATGTATGGGCTGACGGTAGGGAGGCCAGATGCTAGGCTGGTTTGACTGCTAGTAGGGGTACAAGATGCTAGACTTTATGGGCTGCTGGTAGGGGAGCGAAATGCTAGACTGGATGGGCTGCTGGTGGGGGGGGCCACATGATAGACTGGATGGGCTGCTGGTAAGGGGGCCAGATGCTAGAATGTATGGGATGCTAGATGGGGGCAAGCTGCTAGACTGTATGGGCTGCTGGTAGGGGGGCCAGATGCTAGACTGTATGGGCTGCTGGTAGGGAGGCCAGATGCTAGGCTGGATTGACTGCTGGTAGGGTTGCCAGGTGCTAGACTTTATGGGCTGCTGGTAGGGAAGCCAAATGCTAGACTGGATGAGTTGCTGTTAGGGGGCCAGATACTAGACAGTATGGCTGCTGGTAGGTTGGCCAGATGCTAGAATGTATGGGATGCTAGATGGGGGCAAGCTGCTAGACTGTATGGCTGCTGGTAGGGGGGCCAGATGCTAGACTGTATGGGCTGCTGGTAGGGAGGCCAGATGCTAGGCTGGATTGACTGCTGGTAGGGTTGCCAGGTGCTAGACTTTATGGGCTGCTGGTAGGGAAGCCAAATGCTAAACTGTATGGGCTGCTGGTAGGGGGGCCAGATACTAGACAGTATGGCTGCTGGTAGGTTGGCCAGATGCTAGACTGTATGGGCTGCTGGTAGGGGGCTAGATGCTAGACTGGTTGGGCTGCTGGTAGGGGGGCCAGATGCTAGACTGGATGAGCTGCTAGTAGGGGGGTCAGATGCTGGACTGTATGGCTGCTGGTAAGGGTGCCAGATGCTAGACTGTATGGGCTGCTAGTAGAGGAGCGAGATGCTAGACTGTATGGGCTGCTGTTAGAGCGTCCAAATGTCACGCGGTCTTATGATATGTATACAATGTCAGTAAACTATTAATACAGGAACAACACTCTATACAACATATAGATTAGCAACATCAGCATGTAAATATAGAATAGATTTACCTGACACGATATCCGTTGAACTCAGGATTAATCTTGAGGACTTGATACACTGTAACAGGAAAGAAGAGGACCGGGGTCTAACCTGACCCTAAACTGGGGTCCTAACTAATCCCTCACCTTGGAGGTACTGATAATGGTTCAGAGGTCCAAGTCTCCAGCCTAACCCTGTCTCCTATCAGTCCCTGAACCCTGTAATCAGTCCTAAGAAGGATTCTGATTACCACCAAAGGGATATGGGCTGATCTCTGCTAAATACACAGATTAGCAATATAAGACAGACTGGAGAAAACACAGACTTGCATACACACTCAAACACAGAAGGAACATAAATGATCTGGGATATTAAACTCTAAGCAAGGTGAGCTTAAAACAACTAAGGAGCTCTTTAACTTAAGTCTATACAGATACAATCCTATCTGTGGTCTGCATGAAGAATTTCACTGGCAACTCCCAAAACAGACCACCAGAGATTTAAAGGAAACCAATCAACAAATAATTAATTGCAGCCGGGAGAAACTGCACCCAGTCCCAGAACTGAGCACAGACAGAATTAACTCCCTAACTGCCAAACACAAAGAAACAGCAACTCAGCTGTGAGAAGTCAGAATGTGCAACCGCGACGATCTTCGTGGCGATGCACACATGACAGTACCCCCCCTTCTACGAGGGGCCTCCGGACCCTCAGGGCCAGGTTTGCCCGGGTGAGTTCTGTGGAAGGTCCGCACCAAACGATCTGCGTTAATGTCAGACGCAGGAACCCACGTCCTCTCCTCTGGACCATACCCCTTCCAATGCACCAAGTACTGAAGGGACCGGCGATTCAGACGTGAGTCAATGATCTTTGACACTTGAAACTCCAAATTACCATTGACCACCACTGGAGGAGGAGGTAGAGGTGATGGTATGACTGGTGCCACGTACCTCTTAAGTAATGACTTGTGGAACACATTATGAATTTTAAACGTAGGAGGGAGGTCCAGACGAAATGCCACAGGATTAATTATGGAACTGATCCTGTACGGCCCGATGAATCTGGGGCCCAGCTTCCAGGAGGGAACTTTAAGTTTTATATTCCTGGTAGACAACCATACCAGATCGTTCACATTAAGATCTGGACCAGAAACTCTCCTCCTATCAGCCATACGTTTATAACGGTTCCCCATAGCACTCAGATTATTCAATACACCTCTCCACACTGAAGCAAGTGACGACGAGAAACGCTCCTCCTCAGGAATCCCAGAAGGGCCCCCCCCATTGAAAGTACAAAACTGGGGATGAAAACCATATGCCCCAAAAAACGGGGATTTACCAGTGGACTCGCTCCGCCTGTTGTTAAGAGCGAACTCTGCCAGAGGCAAGAAAGAAGACCAGTCCTCCTGGTTCTCTGAGACAAAACACCGAAGATAAGTCTCTAGGCTTTGATTCAGACGCTCTGTCTGACCATTGGTCTGCGGATGAAAAGCCGAGGAAAATGACAATTGCATCCCCCGACGTAAACAAAATGCCCTCCAAAACTTGGACACAAACTGAGACCCCCTATCTGACACCACATCAGAAGGCAACCCATGAAGTCTCACAATCTCCCCAATGAACACCTGCGCCAGAGTTTTAGCATTAGGGAGGGCAGGAAGAGCAATGAAATGTGCCATCTTACTGAACCTGTCAACAACCACCAGTATGACAGTCTTCCCTGACGACTGAGGAAGGTCCGTGATGAAGTCCATAGACAAATGAGTCCATGGACGCTCCGGAAGTTTCAAGGGTAAGAGGGTCCCAGATGGACGGGTATGAGGAGTCTTAGAGCGAGCACAAACCCCACAGGACGCGACAAAAGTTAAAACATCTTTATTAACGTTAGGCCACCAAAACCGGCGAGAAAGGAGATCTAAAGTAGCCTTACTCCCTGGATGTCCTGCTAAAGCAGAATTATGATGTGCCTCAATGACCTTCTCCTCAAGCTCAGAACATACAGCCGACACTACCACCCCCTCCTGAAGGATAGGAATCGGGTCATCCGTTTTCCCGGCCCCTGGGAAACTGCGAGACAAGGCATCCGCCTTAACATTCTTAGATCCAGGGCGATAAGTGACAACAAAATTAAACCTGGTAAAAAACAACGACCATCGAGCTTGTCTGGAATTCAGACGCTTAGCAGATTCCAAATACAGCAGGTTCTTGTGATCAGTAATGACGGTGACCGGGTGGACTGCCCCCTCCAAAAAGTGACGCCATTCTTCAAAAGCCAACTTAATGGCCAAAAGTTCCCTATTGCCGATATCATAATTCCTTTCGGCGGACGACAATTTCTTAGAAAAGAAAGCGCACGGATGCCATTTACCAGGGGACGGACCCTGGGACAATATTGCACCCACCCCTACGTCAGACGCGTCCACCTCCACAACGAACGGCTGTGATGCATCTGGTTGGATGAGAACGGGTGCCGAAGCAAAACATTTTTTCAAAGAGGAAAAAAGCTTGGCAAGCTTTGTCCGACCATTTAGAAAAATCCGTCCCTTTTCTTGTCATGTCAGTGAGAGGTTTGACAACAGATGAGAAATTACAAATAAATTTCCGTGTAGTAGTTAGCAAACCCCAGAAAACGCTGCAGAGCCTTAAGATCCTCTGGCTGATCCCATTCAAGCACTGCTCTCACCTTTTCAGGGTCCATACGGAAACCGGAGGCTGATACCAAGAAACCCAAAAACTGAAGTTCCTGTATGGCGAATACACACTTTTCCAGTTTGGCGTATAGTTTATTGTCTCGCAAGATCTGCAACACCTGTCTCACATGCTCCTGGTGAGACACAAGATCTGGCGAGTAAATTAAAATGTCATCCAAATATACGACCACAAAACAGCCCCACCAGATGACGAAAAATGTCATTAACAAAATGTTGGAATACTGCTGGTGCAGTAGTCAGACCAAAAGGCATGACAAGGTTCTCATAATGTCCCTCCGGCGTGTTAAACGCCGTTTTCCACTCATCCCCCTCTTTTATCCTAATCAGATTATACGCCCCCCTGAGATCCAATTTAGAGAACCATTTGGCGCCAACAATTTGATTGAAGAGATCAGGAATCAGAGGGAGTGGATACGGATCTCGAACAGTAATCCGATTAAGTTCGCGGAAATCCAAGCAAGGGCGTAGGCCTCCATCTTTTTTCTTCACAAAGAAGAACCCCGCGGCCACTGGGGAAGATGAAGGTCTAATATGCCCTTTGGCCAGACTTTCCGAAATATAATCTTCATAGCCTGCCTCTCAGGACCAGAAAGGTTATATAACCTAGCTTTAGGTAACTTAGCATCAGGAAGTAAATTAATAGAACAGTCATATACGCGATGAGGAGGCAACTCCTGACACCCCTCCTCAGAGAACACATCCCCAAAGTCCTCCAAAAAAGGAGGCAAAGTACTAGGCACGACCGCACTGATGACTGTGTTCATGCAGTTACTTTTGCAAAACTCACCCCATTGGCTTATCTCTCTGGACTGCCAATTAATCACAGGGTTTATGTTTAACCAACCAAGGAAGTCCCAACACAATAGGAGTAGGTAGACCTCCAACACATAACAAGAAAATAGTTCCCTATGTATTGCCCCTACCCGAAGGTCAATGTTATGAACCTCATGAACAAAGCTACCTTGGCCGAGAGGCCTGGCGTCAATGGAGAATATAGGATCGGTTTGACCAATACACTCAGATGCATACCTTGAGCCTGAGCAAACTGAGCGTCAACCAGATTAGCCCCGGACCCACTATCAAGAAGAACAGAAAATCTCTCCACTCTCGTACCAACCACCACCTCCACTGGTACAAGGAACTGAGAAGAACTAGCGGACGAA